>JARQSW010000315.1:383802-668293 GCA_030142375.1 Calameuta pallipes
GTTCTGAATACGGTCACTAACAACTCGGCGCAGTCACTTTTAACTAATAGTGACTCTGTTAGTGACCTTAAGAGCGAATTCCGAATACGGGCTATAGAAAATGGGAAAATGTCGAGTGCGAAAGGTCTAAAGAAAGATTGGAAGCAGTGGAATTTCAAAGTTTACCACAGCGCAGACTGGCTGCGTACGACCCGGGGAGTGGGAGAGTACCTAAATGGGTAGTGGTTACTATTGATCATGGCCCAAAAATCAGGCCACAGTTTGAGGTTTGGCAAGCAAGAGATTCATCTTCTGAATATCACTTCATGGCCAGTGCATCGCGAAATACATCAGGACATCTGATCCATAACGGTAAAGACGGAAGGAAGGAAATGTCTGATCTACTTATCTTCAGTCAATGAGGATACATCTGGGATCTCCTGTTGTACCAACTGCAGGTACTACATTTTATTCTCTCGATAAAGTCAATCTTTGTTAGTAACATAAAAACAGAGCACTAATCCACATTTTTGTTCACCAAACGGACTACAGAGAGCGCTTTCACCTTTTCCCAAGCTATAGGTGAATTTTAGTGTACAGTAGACCGTTGCTAAGTGAAATCATTAATTTTATTCAATTTGAAGAATATCTTTCATTAACAGACTAAATAAATCAAACGATTCATTTCCTCAGCCTCGAAATCTCTTTTTCCCTATGAAAGTATTCTTGAAGAAATGTAAGTTGACATTTCGCTGAATATACATATAGCGCAATATTTTAGCAAGAGAAATTAATAAGTTAAAATTTCGCTGAATATACATATAGCGCAATATTTTAGCAAGAGAAATTAGTAATTTTTCGTGGAATCAAATTTTATTGTCACAAGAGCTAAACAATTCGTCAGAGTTCTCAAATCAAATCACGTGAAATGAAATTAATTGAAAATTATTTAATTATCCTATTATATACAATATATAATGTTACCTCACCAAACAATTTCGCAGAATAATTATTTTAACGAAAAAAAAATACATATATAGCGAATCAATAGTGTGTAACTCAGGAGACGAATGTGATAAGATATTAATATTTATATTCATTATTTAGCATCATACACCCCGAGTTTGCGCGATAAACACCGTCGCGACGCCGTCTACGCCGACGACCACCGTCACCATCGACAAAGCACCAGTACTAGCCGCGACTTTCACGACGCAAGCAGAGTCTTTGTCTTCTTTCTGCTTCCTTCTCTTTGCTCTGTTCAGTTAATTTTTTTCCCGGAGGAGTGGCGCGTGGATTTATTATAATCCGCAAGGGACCACAAACAAAAAAAAATATATTCAAAATTATATTCTAGTCACATGCAAATCGCAAGTTTTCAACATATCCAAGAGCTTTCGTGTAATGTCAAGTCGTAACGAATATTTTTTACGTGCATTGCCAAAAGTCACATTTAAAGAATATTTACTAATTTTGAAAAAAAAAAAATTTCAACCGTGAAATTTTAGAAGAATTTAGAATCCCTCTAGACGATAACAACTATTTATATTTCATGTATTTATAGTAGTATTTATATTCGGGGTATTTATTTGTAGCTGCAGTACAATTGCATAATAATTCGTACCATCGTCCTGTGCGCGGGAGGATGCAATTACGCATGTGACAATTGACAAACTTTTTTTGAACGCGTATTAATGTTGACTGATTGAATTACACGATTCAGCTATAATTCGCTTCTACAAAATTGACTATCGATCACGGGTAACGTTGAAACGTCAGTTCCAATATATCGTAATCATATTATTATATATTGCAATTTATAAATGCATTTATTCATAGCTTGATAAATTTTACTCGATTCTGTTTACACTTACTCTCCGCGACAGTAATGGATTCTGGTAATATTTGTGACCAAGCGATAAAGCACGCTATGAAAGATAGTTATTGTTAGTAAAGCGTGAATAAGTAGGAAACAGCAGCTTTCATCAGTTACAGTTTGTCCTTGAAAAAGTGAATTATTTCAAGAAATTCATATACGCAATATTTGAGATTCTCTCTTCCAATTAAATGAATATTGTAGAAATACTTTGCAGTGCCAATACAATTATTAATTATACACTACTTTAATATAGCATTTAATCGCTGTCCTACGTAAGAACGAAATTTAGTATAATTCAGGAAGGACAAGAATAGTTTGATAATTTGACGTATAACTTAAAAAAGAAACAGTGAAATACGTACTTAACGCTTAAAGAATAAAGTGAAGTTTTTGTGAAATCGAAAAAAAATATCAATAATGAAGATGCAACTAACGCGCGAAGACATTGATGGAATCCCTACTCAGTGGCTGCAGACTGTTGCGAATTATCTTATGGGATTTCGCAATGATACGGTGGTGGATTTTTCTCAGCCTCATTTACGACCATCAGTAATTGGCATATATCCACTCTTCATACTCATGTATGCTATACTAATTCTGGCAGGAACTTTAATGAACTTTGCCATGGTGTATCATATCGTGAAGTATCGTCTCTACAGAGATCCAACTTATGCCTTTCTTATCAACCTGGCCATTTCCGATGTAGTTAAGTGCATCTTTGTTCTGCCTATGACGCTGACTGTTCTTCTTCTGCAAAATTGGATATTCGGCAAATTTCTTTGCTACTTTCTACCCATGCTGCAGGCAAGTATTTTTCTACTGATAAATTTACGAGGTATCAATAATCAAACCAATGCACTTACATGCGTTTGAATCAGTGTTAAACTGTACTCAATTGGCTTAGACTATACCACTGTAGATGCTGTTACATATAGGAATGGTAATACAACTTTTTTAAAAATGATCCTGTGATAACGGAAAAAAAAAGAAATTTGGAGAAAAATTTTTCTTACGTAATATACAATATATAGTCTGCGAATAGTAGTTACTTTCATTTTATGGGGGGTAGGGGGTAGGGTTGTTTTTGTACAGGGAATACGATTTCTATTTTATAAAACAAATTTATTCCGTCTTTCTCGAAATTCCATGAATATTATTGTAGTTCACTGATAAGTTTTTACCTACTATCCGATACCGTTATATAAACTCGGGATTTAATTTTTTTTTTCCCGGAGAAATTTACTTTTCATAAAGTATGCCATTTCACGTTTCAAAATCGAATAAATTCAGATACGACCCACCTCCCACCCCCCGTATGATACTTCCACCCTATACATATTTGTCTCGCCTGAATTATCTGGACGATATTCAAAAAAGCAATTCCTTTGGATTTGCATGGAAAGCTGACAATTCCGTGTAAAATTATAGCACCGATTTATTTTGAAACTAAACTCGTTTTTGATAATAATCGCAAGGAATACGAAACTTGAAATATTTTAAACCAAAATCTTATAACCCCTTGTAAGTGTGTAGATCAGGATTTCGTAGAATCTTGCAAAACAATATATAACTTATTACACTTGTGAAAGTAATAATCCTTTTTATAAAAAACATTCATTGTTTAATCATACTTTAAGAATTTCAACAAATCTTCTTATCACCCCAGTTTGTCGCTATCAAGATAGCATATAGTCTAGTTATGAAAATAGGTAAGGGATTCGTAAAAGCGTTCAAAGTTCAATAGCGTCAAGTAGCACAAGTAATCGACTATGGTCATCCCAAGTGAAGTTTCATTCAAAGTAATCTTCTCTTTATAACACAGTGCTTATATGCCATGTACTTCCCATAACAAATACATATGTATAATCTCATGCATACAAGATAGCTACGAAGATAAATCTCTGTAATACACTTTAGGTCACGTATCCATTTTGCTCTCGTGTACCCTTCCTGCCAAAGACCCATGCTCAAGTCATGAGCAATGTAAAAGTAAGTTCGTTACAGTATATGAAAAATTACCTGTTTTTCTACATACATTACATCAAGGTAATTTGATTGAAGAATTTATAAGAAAGTAAAATCAAACGAATGAGAAAGATCGTAAACAGCACTCAGTCCCATCAAGTTCAATTACTTGTCAGAGTTTTCTGGTTTGTACCGGTGACCAAATTTGTTAACCTGAAAATACCAGGAAATGACTCTTTAAAATTGTTGCTATTCTTTGTTCGGACAAAGCACAATGAAAAAATTAAACGCAGTGCGACAATGAGGAAAAATGGTCCAAAATTTTATTATAAATTAACGCCATTACACTATAAAGCGTAAAGGCGTCTGTGTCAGCCCATAGCAAATAATTCAGACGAAATAACTACGTGACGCCGACAGCAACATGAAAGTTCTGAAACGTCGTTTCAAAAAGAAAAAGCGACGTGTCCTTGAGAGCTTCTTGGGAGACACGACAATTCCTTCCACTGGGAGTATAAAGACTCAAATTGTATATATAAGAAAATCTACGGAGGACATTTGCCATTTCAAATTTTTTAGTGAAATAACATTTTGAAACTTGCGAGACAAGCTAATTATTCAAAATTTAAGACAGCGACTTCAGGTACTTTATGAAAATTTTTTTATATTTTTGAAACTTTTGTATCATTGAATTTCATATATTTATCTGCACCGTAAATATTTACTATTGAAAAGATTGAGGATTACCTGCTGATAAGTTCAGCAGGTAAATGATAATCATACCTGAGATTTATTATTGTGAGACGAGAAAGGAATTGGCAAGTATTCCTAACCTAATCTGACCCCCGATAGACAATTCTTTTTCAATCTTGAAATATGTCATCACTATGCCCGTGTTTATCTTATCCGAATTCACCTGTTAACCATGAAATATTTGAAATAAGTAATTTTTGTACAAGTAAATACAGTCTAATAAATATATTAGTTGCATGGAGTAGCCAAGACGGGTACTAGACCAGAACTGGACTAGGACTTCGTGACAATGTATCAATGGGGTTTTCAGATAATTGAAATCAAATGATAACACGTGGTTGACAGGAGCCGGAATAGTGAGGAAGAAAACGGCACAACCTATTTATGAGGTTTCCTTCGCGTGGCGCCCTCTAGGCTTTTATTCATTAATCGGCCATTTCTAGAGTGCTTTTTCTAGTAGCTGTCACGACCTTTATAATATAGCGATTTCTCATGACTATATAAACATAGCAACGTACCTATGCAAAAGCAAAAAACTAGAGTTAACTGCAGTCTCAAAAAATATATTGCATCTCGTAAAATATATGTAACTTGAATTCGTCTTTAAAATATTATCTGCGCAGTTCATTCAATCGAGCTGTTACGTTACGTATCGCTTTTTATCTCTTTTTTAACTTTTCAAACAATTCCTACGTTCTGATGCGGTTATAGTATTTCATGTGTAATAATACATGACGAAGCGAAGTAATTCCAATTCCAATTGTAGGCATGTTATATTTGATATATACATACTGATTGTCATGCCTTCCGACCTAATTAACATAATTGGTCTATTGTTGATGTGCTGACGAATAATAGGTATGATAATCTGAATCCTTATGTATCGTTTGAGTTGATGTAATTTGTACCATGAAATTCCATTACGCAATGCCGTTATTCCGGCTATACTGTATTATTTGTATTGCAGCAAAATTTCGTGAAATACTACGGCTTGAGTATCTTTATTTATCACTTGGGCCTATATCACTCTACCTATTGATCGAGTGTACGTAGAATAGTGAATATGAACGGTATATCAAGAAACTGAAAATAATGTTGGTTAGACTTTATAAAAAAAAAAATAGTTAGCAACAATGCTTATGTCCCTTCAGTAAATTAACACGCTGGTTTCCACAGAAAGGGTATAAAGTAACAGTATGACAGCGCTTCTATTTGAATATTTGAAGTTGGTCAAATCTTTTACTGTAAATCTATGTACTTAAGTCCTTTCCTCGGCAGCAGAGATATGGGAGAAGGATGTGGAATCCGAAAACGGTACGGAAAAGAAAGTTCCATTACAGACGTGTAAGATAGACGAGAGGGAAGGAATTTGAAGGGCGACAAAGAGGTGAAAGGAAAAGGACTGAAGAGACAGCTGGGAAATAACCTAGAAAAGGAAAAAAAGAAGAAATCTGATGGGAAAGGGTTAAAAATGGTAGGGAAAGATAGTATCAAATGTGCTATCCCATCTCGCTTATTTCCCTGAGTTCATTTCCGCTCGTTTCCTTCTCTGCAAAGGAGCTATGATTAGTCCGTGGTCCAGGTAGTAGACCCGGGGGAAATATCCTAAGCAAGAGATAAGGATTATATGATAATGAAACGAGTAGGGAAAATCATTGTTACAAAGTACAGAAGACGCGTACAAAGCGTCCGAACTGAACCGTCTGCGCTTTGAAATATGGACAATCGATGCCCAGTCTTCACGTTTGCCAAAGTCTGGCTTCGTTTTACAGAAAGAGCAAATTGATGTGACGCAGGGAGAAGTGGACTTCGATAGGGAATATTTAACCCTGTGTTCTGTTTTAATCGCAAATACAAGACAATTGTTCATAATGAGAGAAAAGCAGTCCGATGAAATGATATAAGACATGCGCCTAGACCCTTTCTTATTGTTGAGTTTACCGCAACCAGAGGATCACGTCCTGAGACACTCAACGATGCCCTCGCGGGCACTGCTGGGTAGACTCGAATGATCCTATTTGCTGGTACAACTTTCTTCACTTTCTACAAAGTAAATTCAAAATGGCTTAAGCTTAAGGGCCATGTCAGCTGTCTCCGGCGTAGCCTGTCAGCCATTGATCCCCAAAATGTCTCCATCGGAGGATGACTATTTTATAGTACATATTCCAAAATCCAGCCATCTGGTTAAGTCATAAATAAATTTCGATGAAGGTAAATAAGTTATATTTTCAAAATTAAACCCATTTATTACTCAGTTTAATAAATTCCAAGTAAACATAACTAAGGGATATTCGAACAGATAGGACTTTGTCCGGAACCAACGGACTATCCTTCACATCCTCCGGATGAGCAAACAGGATCCTCGTTGCCTACGTCAAGAACCAAATGGTTAGTTGGCCTTAAAGTATCTACAAACAATTTGATAAAGTTTACATACATTACGTGCAAGAAGTTTAAGCTTTCCTAAATAATATGGAAAAAAAAACATGAGTTGGAGGGAGTGATAAAATGAAGTATTTTTCAAAACCAAATGAAATATTGAATCAATCAGTTCTTGCATGAATTAGTTGGTGAACAATTTCCAAAATCGACCGCTTTTAACATTTTCTTTTTAAATCCGTGATCCAGTACAATACTGATTCAGCTTATTTTTTAATTGCATCATCATTCACGAACACTAACCAATATTTTCTTGAAGCAGTTAATCTATTTTTTAAACTGCGCCTTCACACTCGTCGATTGAGAACACCGATAGCCAATCAGTATCCGAATAAAAAATAACAATGCTACAATAGAAACTTCGTTCAAATGTAAAATGACTTTTTTAAAAAGGGAAAATCGAACTTTCATCTCAATTATCATCGTTAATACCTCCACGCGTGCGTGTATGTTGTTTCATTGGAGTTTCATCGAGTTTCCTTTCGCTCTATGGCTCTAGCTAAAGCTCTATGGAGGCCGTGTTGAAATGAACCATATTATACAAACACAGAGCCATGTTGGTAAATATTATATTTGCAATTTAACTACTCCGTACATATACAGGGTGTCTCATCTAAAGTGCATACCTCGATTCCGTTACATGCAACCTAAGATTGCGTAACGAATTTACTTCTGAATAACTTGGAAATGGCTGAATGGATTTTGGTCTGCAAGGTCTTAAAATATTAAGAAAAAAACACGCTGCATTTTCTTATACTAATAGAAAATGATGTTCCATTTGGAGAAACAGTAACGTGCTGTATCTCAAAATCAAAAGAATATAAACAAAAATAATTCGGATGAAAAGTCGATCCCCTTGAAACCATACAAATTTTGCCTGAAGCTTTTCCCCGTATCTTCGTTAGTAACGGAGATAATTAAAGTATCTACTTTCGATGAGACACCCTGTGTATAATGTTTACAAAAAATAATACTGTTTAATTGCGTTCTACCTATAACGATTCTAATTAAAACTCCAACAAACGATTATTTTCAAGTTTCCACGAATAGTGTAATTAATACGTTTTACTCCTAAGAACCATGCTTAATTAAAATTTTTATTTTCCGATTGTTTTTACATTCTCTTTTCTTTTTTTCCCGGCAACGGGCATTACTTCGTTACACAATTATATTTTTACATACAAAGTCTCTAAGAAATCTTGCAGCAAGAAAAAGGAAACTGCTTTTCTTTATATTTATTTTTCTTACCGTCCATGACACCTTTGCGTATACTATTACATTGATATCGGTCAAAGATCCACTCTGGTGGCAAACGTATTGATCCCATACGTATTTTGTGAGAGTCCTAGACAGGAAATTGGATTTGGTTAGAGATTTTTTAGTGTCCCGTTATCCCGTTGATATCGTAGATGGGATATCAGATATATGTATTCCAGAAAATTATATATCGTATCTGTAATAATTATAATGTACCTGTATGTTATGTCTCGTCTGCTAATATTACTCCTCGTAACGATATCAATAAACTTCAAATTACATAAGTGTCAAGTATTTATGTCGTAATTCGAAATGATCGTGTCAATTTTGAACATAGTATATAAATCTTAACGTCTGGTATTACGCGTGTAAATAACATATGCTTATTTACCGTATCGATGCTGGGTTTAATAAGGATATTTTAAGGATAAGATAAGGTCAAAAAAGATTTTTATGCGAAAGAACAAACGCAGTTTAAATTCTTAAAGAGCACATCGAATTTTTACGTATGGTTATATTTCACAGTACTTAAATGGGTTGTATTGCTCTTCGGAAATAATACATTTTTATATCCTTTCAAATTGCTCTCTTTTTAAAAATCTGGGCAAGCGAACCTTCCACATTCTGGATATTATGTTATTTTTTATACGAGTTTCCTCATATAGTTACGCAAAGGATCTCGTGTTGCTAAGTGAAACGATTTATCTTGAAACGAACTAAGGTACAAATATAATACATTAAAGTTGTATATTCGTTGATTCGAACTTTTACTATTCGTGCGATGAATTTCTCAATAATTTAAGTACCGGGTGTATCAGAAATTCAATCAAATTTGTACTTTATGAAAAAGTATATTCTTTCGAGTCACGTAACGTCATACGTACTACTGTACCAAGTCCCAAGCTTACCATTGTTATAAATAACAGCAATATTATATGCTTAGGATGACATTAATTCTAAGTGGAATAGAGTCATTAGTATAACGGGTGAGGCGAAAGTAGGATCGTGTTGCAATTCGTGATCAGGTGGCTTAGGGCGACTTTGAAAAATGACAGGAATCTCACATACGTAGGACTTTATAGTGGGAGCGGGAATGACCTAGATTTTTTTGAATCGATCGATATGCTTAATCTAGATCCTTTTTTTAATTCTACTTTCTGGGTACCATTGCAAAATGCATATGCTTACGTGCAAGTAACGGTGGTAAAAACAATATATACATATAGCGAAAAATAAAAATTAACTGATAAGAGACACATTGAAGTTTACGGCAGCATAAAGTTCGGTGATTACAGCCAACACTAAGGCTGGCTGTTGTGATAAATTGATAATAGACATCACCTAATCAATTGTCTTGAATGGTCGAAGTTATTCAATTAGTAAATCGTATCCACTGATTATCCATACAGGTTTCAATTGAGACAAAGCAATTTCACTTATTCTAAAATTACCGTCTGTATACATACATATATGTACATATGTATACATATGTATACGTATAAGATTATTCATCTGTCACGATAATTCATAATCGTTCTACTAATTACTTGGTTAGTCAAGTTCGTGAATAACAGTAACTTGGAACTTTGTCGTGAGCAAATGAATGATTTGTCTACTTCAAGTTGCTACGTAGTACATCTTTTGCTGTTTAGCCAGATGACTATTCAGGACTTTACGACCGAGGCTGCAAGTATATAACAACTACGTATACTTTCTAAAGTCTTTCTAAAGTATACTGTGTCTGGTTTGTAACTAAACTTCAACTTGAATGCGACTGGCCATTTGGTATAATTATTGATACTAATTGTCACTTGATGAATTTGATTCGATGCATTCTTATGGAAATAGGGGAAAATGAAGTGAGGGTGGTGGGTCCGTTTTTCTATATAGAAAAAAAAATAAATTATTTTTTAAGTATCCGCCATTACATCCTTCTTTTTCATCTGATAAAGGAGCATCTCAGTAGCTATAAAAGTATCGCATAACTTTTTCAGATGAAATACTTACCACTTTATTTTACTGCATCTAAAGTTATTTTATCACTAGCTAATATAACTCTACTGTATATTACATAGAAATAGTCGTGCAAGAGTGTATACCAAAGTTGATGCTTTCAATCGCCTTATATCTGTCCTTTGTTTACTGGACAGCCTATATCTGTTTTCTGTGCATCCTTTGTACAATAGAACTTAATATCAAACTTAATGTTGAATTTCGAACTTTTGATTGTTAATCTCACTGAAAATACGACGCGTATACCAAGTGGTACATGGAAAAAATAAAAAAATATGTATTGTTGAATAAAATATAAAAAAATTGTACTAAAATTTACAAATAAATATTAAAAATACATTTTTTTCAGGACATTCCACTTCACGTGTCCATGATGACCTACCTACTGATTGCTGGCGATAGATTTCGTCTGCTCAGCGATCCAGGAAAGCCACGAATACCAGCATTCGTTTGCGCACTGGGTGCCTGGTTCTTCGCTGTTTGCATTGTACTTCCATATCCAATTTACACAACGTATTTAGACTTGGAGGTAAGTCAATTGACTTTTGTCAACAATCATTATGTCTTTTGTGAATCCTCTCAACCTTCTCAACTGACAAGACAATTTTTTACCTCACTCGTTTCCCATTCAAATCTTTCGCACAACTAGAGTCAGAATTCTCAACGGGTCTACCGAAAAATCGGATTTGCCGATGTTCACGATAGAAAAATTTCAATGTATTTTACGCTTGATAAATATCTCAAAAGTCTCTACTCAAGCAGATTCTTTCACCTAAGTCATATAATCGTATTATAATTTACTTACGTTATTTACCTGCTCGCTACCCGTTTCTATAGAGTATTGTCATTCTCGTATAAGAGTGGCTTGAAAAGTTGAGTAACTACATATCGTTATGCTTCCAAAGACATAATTTTCTCTTACTGTTACCCTCTCCTTTATCATAAACTCTTGAAAAATTATTGAATTATCCTTATCCTAAAAATACACAAATTATTCTCAGCACTTGAATTTTGGATATTTACTATCCTAAATGACCAATTACCATATCCCTCTTTGTTGAAAATTTTGAAATCCTGAGCATCGCGTTTTGGAATCGATAACGAGATAGTCTATCAGGGCATAATAAATACGCCCCTTCGATTCAATAGAATTTCAGCTCGGGTCCAGGACAACCTGGACCTGTACCTGATTCATGCTATAAGCTCTTTACGTGAATAGGATCTTCTTGGGTCACCGAAATGGACGATATTTGATAGCTGATATTTTTCGACACAATGCCACTTCTTGCGTATACTCAGTACTCGTAAAAAAAAAAGTTTTTTTACGTATGAGAAATATATATCATATCGCATTTGTACCTTAAGCCTCTTACTCTAACTTAGTCTGAAGAAGAACTTTGAACGTGGGTCTTTTTATTTCGCCACGACATATAAGAGTTTATGCTGATGAGGTTAGCCGGGTCCATACGTCATTTTCATCGTTATCATTATTGAAACTAATAATTAGCGAGAGATTACAAGACAGCGTTCAGCGTAGCGTTTGCTTTAGATCATCCTAAATTTGATTTCTTTTTTTTCGAGCTATTTGTACGTCAGCTCTAACGAGAATTTTGCAATCTCGTGAATTCTCAGATTTCGAAATATTTTTAGCAGATATTGTTAGTGTAAGTGACATTAACTCTGATAAAGCAATTATTTGATTTGACTAGGCTTTAGGTACACCTACGTTTCTCAGTGAATTTGACTCCCACTCCATTAGCTTGCTTTTCGTGGAACAAATAAGGAGTAAAGTCAATGTTAATAATTTTTTTAATTCTTTCCATTACATTAAATAGGACCGTAGTGCTTTTCATGTATAATAAGCTCCCTATACCTTTTCTAAAAAAACTTATGATGCATATCACGGGTTTCGGGTTACAGGTATATTATCATGCATGGTATGTATAATATCATACAGTTTAATTGCCAAGATCCTAAAAAATTTGTGGCTATAGTTTGACTCATTAAAGGTAACAACTGATGAGCATAATGACTTAATTTTCTTTTTTTCTTTCTTTTTTTTATTCTTCGCACATGAGTTACTTTAGTCCTACCCAACTGGAAGACCGAGTTGACGAGGTTCACATAATTTCATTCTCTCATCGTTACACGCTGCTTCATGTAAACAGAATTAAAACTTTCTACTTTACGTTGTTACATGTTGTTAGCAGGTGTTAAAAGTTGGCTTACCTTCATATTTATTTACGCGGAAAAATATCCTTCAATTTTTGTCACATACATATATGCTACTAATAGCTCCTGTTTTTATAATAAATTAGATTTGCGTCAAAGCGCGACAGACAAAACTCGGATAACAAACAACGTTACTGGTAACACGTGTTTCATACGTATTTGTTTTTGAAATTTGAAAATATGTATTTTTCTTATTGCAATAATGCGAATTTACTCGTATCTAATGTCAGTGAAAATTTCTATGTGTTCAATGTATTTCATGTCTATACGTTGTAATGGCAAGTTTTGGATGTGACGTGATTCGTTGAAAGATTATGATAAATCTGTCTCGCAATTCGTCGGTATGTGAATTTTCATTAGAAGCCTTAAAAAGTTCGTGAGGTCTTTTAATATCTGGTATACGACTGCTATCGCCATCTTATAAACTTTTGTTTATGGAACCAGGGAGGCTTGATAAATTTTTGTCACGAGGAGGGAAAGAGAAGTTTTTAAAAATAAAACCCTTTGACTTACGTAGGAATCGTAGGCGTTGCGTGTGTAGGACTTGATAAATTTTATATTCTCAAGGTTAACGCACTCAGTGTAGAATTAATGAAGTATGACGTTTACGTTGTCATTTGACATTTCAAGTATCTGATCTGATACTTGAATCAACTTGATATATCTAGTGGATAAAAGTGCGTGAAAACTTCCTGAACATCTAATAAGTTCTTCGTTTTGTTTCGTATTCGTTTACTGATTTCTGTCCACGACCTTTTTTTTTCATGTTTAGCTGACTTGCTTTTAATTTTCATTCGTGACTCAGCCCCCTTTTCGACATATCGTAACGGCACATAATCTATGTTACTTCTGAAGATCCGAGTTTTCCATCAGTGAGAATCTTTCAAATTGGTTAATTGAGTTTCGAGTTTCGAATTAACGTAGGTAGGAACGTACAAACTCATTCTTACATATACTTTTATGAAACAGTATAGAGTATAAATGTGCTGTGACACAATTTTCCTTAACTTAATTTCGACTTGGAATAGAATTTTTCACGGATCCAACGAGTTCACGGCAAGGGAAAGCACAACAGCAATTTCCGTTAGGTTTATGCAAATTTGAAAATAGATTTTGATTGCTTAAGTCAATTTTGGGTTAAATTGGTGGTTCAGACTTTGTCACTTTTCCTTTTATTCCTAAATCGTAGTAAAGGCCATCTCCATGGAACTTTCATGGAAATTGAATCGTAAGTAGTTGAGAGCTGGGTGGTTGCTTAGGCAAAGTAGGGAAACTCTGAGAACTTGGGTATATGTACCAGGATCTCAATAAGCTTGTGCAAGCATAAAGCCCCAGCGGCAAAATGAGAATTTTCCGAACTTTCAGTAGATCTTCTTAGTTAGTGATTATTACCAATGACACTTGAGTCTTCATTGAAGTTAAGAGGGATGAAATTACGAGAAATAAACTTTTTTTCTTTGTCGATTAATTCAATATGTTTTTTTGTGAATATAAAGTTTGCACGGAGAATAGAGCAAAAATCTATATCGATTTTTAAAATATGTATTTTATGCTTCTCCAGCGATTTCCTTTCGACGTCCATATTTAATAAGTCATGCAAGTGATAAAGCTCACTTTTTATCAGATTTTCCTACACGGCTGTAAATAATATTTATCCCTTATTCTATTTCAGAGATTCATGAAGCAGCACTTTGAAGGGATGGGGATTTGCGTGGCGAATTTGGCGGATGACATGCAGGAGTACATGAGGGGTCTTTTTATTGGAACGTGAGTACCAATTCGATCGCTATCGATCTTTATTTTCACTTACGATATTAATTGTAATAATAAACAATGTTCGTTAATAGATCAATCGATGATCGACATACCACATGTATACGATTCATGACAGCTTTCTGATACTGAGACAAAACCATATGCACATACATACGTATATGTATATAAAAATAATCTTCTCGAATTTCAATCGAAGGAAAGAACTTAAGAGGAAAGTTAAATTTTTCAAAAAATTATGATTAGTACGTAATATCTGTGAGGAGATTAATTTCGAAATAAACGTTAGAATTGCTTGTATCCACGACAATGACTCTAACGAGGACACCTACTGGGGCCTATTTGAGTTATTTCTCTTCGTGAAAGAAGCTACGAAAGCTGTTTGACTTGCATCAACTGCTCTGACTTTTCGACCCTCGTTTCACCATCAAGATAATCTGGGGCTGACACGTTGCTTGCCGAGGGAAGATTCGCCGTTGGGTCAAAGTGTATGACGGGATCACGCTATCAAATATCGCACGGTGCGACTCTGCGAATTTACAAAGTTTATTTACCGTACTCTAGTTACTTTTATTCCATAAGACATTTTTTGAATCGAAATAAATTTTTGGAAAATAAAGAGAATATTATTTTTTGGGAGATATTTATCAATTTCTGTGTATATTTTTTCTTCGTTAGACAGGGCTGATGTATGATTTTTTTATGTGTGTGAACGTGGTCTGAAAACGAAAGGTGATTAACTTTTTTGATTTATCGGCCAACGATATAAATGGTATCGATAGGAATGTAAATCAGAGGAACGTAACTCATTTTGAACACGTGCTTAATCCGTAAATCGATTTTAGCAATTTATGTTGCTTTACTTGAAAATCATGTAATCTATGTAAAAAATGTTGCTTCTGCTTTTTCACAATACTGATTAGTCGGATGATGTGCGTGAATTTGCTGTTTTTGACAGCTAGGGTTACCAGCGATATGAAAAATATTGACAGACGCGAAATGAATAAAAATTTGGAAAGAAACATCTATTAATAAATATTTATATGTAATTTATACAGGACGTCCGATATGTAGAATATTCTATTCTCTCACTCGTTAAAAGAAATTGTACGAAAGACGGAAAAGAAAAAAATATCCTTCTGCCTTATTAGACCGATTTACTTAACGAGTGAGGGAATCGAGAAATTTGTTTCATATTCATTGAGGAAAATGTTCTGCCAATCCGATACCTCACTCATTTTTGTCGATCAGCTAATACTTTCGGTTGGTGGACATTTTCAATTTTTAATTGCAATTTTCTCGAAAATCGATAAAAAATTTTCAATGTTGCAAGTACTGCTTTATTCAAAATTTTAACACGATATTCTAGTGGCATATATCTGATGCGGAACTTTTCGAACATCCTGTCATAAAGTTGACTAAAAGGACTAGGACGACAATAACAGAACCGCGACTCTAATGGATGCTCGTTCAGGCTGATTCCACTTCCGCAATTCGTAACGATTATGTATTATTTGTCAAATGGCCTTTAGCTTATCATCGCATGATTTTGTCGTTTCCGAACTATAGGTGACACGATTTGATAAAGTATTGATGAATAAAGCATAAAGAAATTTTTCAAAGTTAATATAAAAAGAATGAGAAAATTGTTGAATAATATTTTCTTATAAAAATAACTCAAAGTCAAAAATTCGTGTTAACGTAGCTTTCGATAAATAATTTAAGGATTTTATTGATCACGTGATTCCAACGATTTACACGATTCTAGAATAATTCACAGTCAATTTCCAGAGAGGCTGCTCGCATCGATCCGCAATAAATTTTGTTAAATCGTAGGAAATCACGCGAATTTCCTATAGTTACGTTCCGATTAATCAAGACATCGTATACTGTTTAATGGGCTACGTTTTACAGTACTAACTGCACGATAAAGTATCGTTAACCAAGCGTTTGAAACAGGCAATTTCAGAACTTTGCACTTGGTAACAAAACTAATTAACAATGCGATAACATTCTCAAATAATATTTTCATATGTTCTTATCATTAGTTTTCTCCCAAATTGACGCAATGATGAAGTATCAAATTAAAACGAATAAATTTCTCGCACATTACCCAATGAATGAGTACACAGTTTGTCAACGTACATTTATTCCTGCAGCGAATATTATTGAAAATTAGTATTTTTGGAATTTAGCTTTCACATACTATACATTAAAAATATACATAATACTAAGATAACTAAAGCTGCAGGTAGGATGTTTATTATCAAAGGAAACAAAAAATTTACCAAAACACTAAAATCGTAAAAACTCTTATAGGCAAACTTAACATCCCTTATCTGCCAGTAGTAACAAAGCCACACCTCGAACAGTTTTTGCTATCCGATAAAAATTTTTTAATCGATGTGACATCTCTTAATCGTAGATACGTCGCGCCGCTTACCATCACTGCTTACCTTTACGTGAAAGGCAGTCGTGAATTACAGAGTCAAGAAGGTCCATTGGCTGTTGCCATGTTCGAAGCTCGTACAGGGGATGTTTACTCGCGACATGGCAGCCATGCGAGTAATGACATCACGTAAGTAAATTTGTACTATATTTTTATAATTTCAATAAACCTTGTATTTCCGTTTAGTTATTGAATTAATTAATATTCTGCACACGGTTAATTTTTTTTTCAAAAATTTCGCCTTTATCCTATCCAATTAATGTATAATAATATTAAATCAATGTACTGATTTATTAACGGAATTGAAATATAATTTAAGAGTCAAAAAGTCAACGTTGTCAAAATGAAAAATTTTTTCCCATCGGGATCTAATCTTTAAGCCACGTCAGTTTTAAAAAAAATTTGACATCTCCGTATTTATTTACGTGGTGCACATTGAGGAATGGCCGTGATAGAAAAAGACTAAGAGTTAATAGGATGTTTGGAGCTGACTATGGTGAATTCGCAAGGAAATGCCCGAAACGAATGAGCTTATAGCTCCGGACTTGATCGATTGGCTGATTGTGGACTCACTCAGTTGCAACAATAATTTCTGACTTTGGCACACACGCGAAACCGGATAGTCTCGCGTATTGGCTACCAGATGCGAACTCTGGATGCAGTTTTATTGATACGTAATTTCGACGTGCTCGGAACAAGTAATGCACTTTCGTTCTATGATTTTGAATACGTCCATTCAGGATTGCTTTCATTTGTCCACAATATAAATTCGGTCTAGCATTTCTTTTATAAGGTATCTGCGTTATATTGTTAATGTGCATTGTATTGCAATATTTTGCAATCGCTCAATCGGAATCCCATTATTCTGTTTGAATTTACCGCCGTTCCGTAGTTTCGCTCTGACGAATATTTGGCATTCATTACAATACTCCGAACACGTTGTCGGAGGAGAATTGTGTAACATACGTAGAAACAAATAAAACGGAGAATTTTAATCTCTTCATATTCAGATTTAT
The DNA here is from genome assembly GCA_030142375.1 of Calameuta pallipes. Lineage (NCBI taxonomy): Eukaryota > Metazoa > Arthropoda > Insecta > Hymenoptera > Cephidae > Calameuta > Calameuta pallipes. Next base: position 401,558 of record JARQSW010000315.1, read on the forward strand.
ATTGTATAGAAAGAAAGGAAAAAAGTTTTCTATTCGAAATAAAAGTGTCTGTGTCAGTGACGCGAATTTTCATTTTTCGAAAGTTCATTTATGTACGAGTGCGTGAAATTATAGGTTGGCGTCAAATATACCTAAACTTCACGCATTAAACGTTGCTACACTCGTAAATACATTATCAATTCGTTCGTTTTGAAACGTTAGGAAATTCGCAGTACGTTGTGATTTCGCACATGTTATACGGCGCAGACTCGGTTGTGACATTTATTTATGGAAATTCTTTCATAGCCTCGATACGTGGCTTTATCGATTGAAACTGGTATGGTTTAATACGTGAAAAGCGGTAGGGCAGTTTTCAATCCTTTGGGAATACGTATTGGATACTTTCTGGAGACGTAGGTAGCCGAGGCTTAATTAAGTACGGCAATAGAGTTACGGTTACTCAGTCAGCTTATTGAGAGTGAAATAAATATTAAATCATAAACTGTGCTCTAGGTTTCAATCGACGTCGTATATCGATTTATACAGTAGTTTGATTAGTGCTTATATCAATTTGATGGATTGTATTAAAAAATCGTAGGAAATAAAAGATTCACTGAAGATTCATAACAATTTGACTTATTATAATGTCAGTAAACTCGTACAAGAATGCGTGATTAAAATGGTCTTGAGTAGCGTGAAGAAATTTTTTTTTCACCAAACAATACTATTTGCTTGTAAAGTCATGAAATAGTTATCAAAATTTAAAGCATCTTCAAGAAGCATTAAACAGAATTAAACGTACTCGAATAATATTTTTCTGAATTTCACGAAAAATGAAATGGAATGCACAAAGAGTTGAAACGAGAGTTGATTTAGAAATAAAGAGGAATGCTACGTGATTGTATTTCTGATACAAAGCTATTTCTAGGATTATGAATAAAGCATTAATATGGTGTATAAATGATATAATATCTCTTTTTACTTGAAAGTTCTAATGCTTTAGTATTAAATCTGGCCATGTCTTCATCCCTTGATATCTTTCCTCGTTCACTTTATAAATGATAACGTTAACGTTTTGGTGATACGAAATTTTTCGTTGAAAAAATTTTTCCGAAAAATTAGTCTTCAATTTTCCACGCGTTTTATCCTAATTCTATTTCCTCTTTCTTTTACCCGGTATAAATTTTTACCCCTCGGCGATAATGTTAAGTATAAAAATTTCAACGAGTATCTGCTCCTACGCGTTTGTCCGCTGAGAAACTGACCGCAATCTCAACAAGAGATTCGTTAAGCTGCTTTGAACCCACGAAAAAGCTGTTAATCTCTGGAAAACAAGAACAGAAAATAATAACAAACCCAATTGAAAGATGCTCTAGCCGAAAACAAAAAGAACGGGTTGCGAAAGTTTTCAAGCTTACAAACTTTTATCAGGATAAGTAAACTCGAGGAGCTACTATAACTTCGGGATCTCAAAGTTATAATTTTACCATTAATGGTCTTGAATTCTGGACATAAGAAAAATATATTATGTAACACAAAGATCATGTTTAAATTTATTAAAGGAGTATTACATTGAAGATGTATTATCGACGAGCGAGTATACTTTGAGTGTGAAATATATAAAATATATTTCATCAGCATGAATATTTTGCCTTCATCGACACGTGTTAACCGCACGGGAAAATGAATACGAGTGCATGGATGCATTTCTCCGTAAATGCATTCCACCATCTCGTGTGAAATGTAGGACAGTGCAAATTTACGGAAACCAGTAATCCAATTCGTCCTCCTGACGCTCGGGCTAAATTTCCTTTTTCTTTTTCTTTTTCTCCTTTTTTCTTTTTACTCTCACTTCCTTTTCATCTCCGCTTTGCCGATTTCTCAGTATATCTTTCTCGTTCGCCTGACTTCCCTCCATCTTCGATGAGACTATCTAACGGTTGCTCGAGCAATATTTTACTTGCACTGACAATAGAGCGAAGTAACATACATATATAGATGATACAATAGATTTAAAATACAGTGAAATGTAATGGAAAAATTGCAAAGAGTGTTCCTGGTAGTCTTTAAAAAAAGAAAGGAAGATCAAGACCTACTTCGTGGAATAAGACGAAAGACTTTGCTCTCCATCTCTGATATATTCATTTCTTACCCTTATCATATCTCTGTAATATTTGATTTTTCTTTTCAGATCTGGTCGCGATGGTAAGAGAGAAAGTGGTAGCGTCTGCACAGGCGGTACAGTCGGTTTGTCTGGTTTGACAGCAGCTTACGATCTCTACAACGCAGAATTGGATGTGCGAAAAGAGAAACGTACGCAAAAATATCTAATCTTCATGGTATCGGTCTACGCTATATGCCTGTGTCCATTAATGGTGCTGCGGTAAGTTGATTTCGAATTAAATTTACCATGCGTGACCTGATTAAACTGTAAAAAGTTGGACGGCCCTTGAAATATCACTAACATATTGTAAATATGAAAAATTTGTTATATTTAAATAATCTTTCCGTATGATTTTTTATATATGATTTACATGTGGAATAATTTAAGTTGTTTTTCCGTGCCATTAGCAGCTACTTTTATAAGGGTCAGTTCGGGCCTACATAGGCATCTTAGGAAGTTCGTTAATCTTTGAACGTAAATGACTTCGTAATGGAGGATGCGACGAAACGTTTACGACAGACATAATCGCATATCCATATAGGGTAGATTTATATGCTTTTACGGCGATTGCACCCTTGTGAGAATTGTAGCATTTCTCTTTCCTTGGATATGGAAGTCAAATTCGCGTTTTTGAATGTCTGTCTGTCTGCCTGTTCTCCGTTTTTCGTCTCAGTTTCATGCCTTCCGCCAATCCACCCTTATTCACATTCCTTTTTAATAATTCATCATTCCGCAGCCCTTATGTATACTCAAGAAATACGAACCTTGGATCTTGGTAATATATACTTTGTCTTGACACTTGAATAAGGGCTACTGTTTACACACACGTGGTGCTGTTATATTTATATACAGTTACACGTGTTAAATTATTATGGTACTCGATTGCATTCCATTATACAGGGTGACTCAAGTGATGCTATGGATTATGGTGAATGTGATTGGTCGTTGATTAAGCTCATTGGCCAATTAATAATAACATTCAGGTAGGACTTATTGTTAGTCAAAATTGGCTCATTGTCCAATTAATAATAACATTTAGGTAGGACTTACTCAAAATTGTAGGAAGCTTTGTCACTGATCAAATCAGGCACACCCGAATCTGTAACTTCTCATGAAACATCCTGTATATTTGTTTTATATATACGTCCGATTGGTATACATTAGTTAGGATGAAATTTAGTTAAATATGCATAGTATATTTCATAACGAAGAATTTTTTAAGTTAAAATATGGCTGCGTCTTTTTAAAGAATAATAATTGAGAACGATGCGTAAATTACAGAAAATGTAGATATTTGAATATTTCAGTTTGTATCACTACATTTGTCTTCGTATGTACTTTCACACGCGGTACATAGAATTAGTGGACAATTGACCGTTCGATCCTTTGCTGGAGGCAATACGGTGAAATATATGGGACCAGAAATGGAATTAGACAGGAAATAATTTATTGACCGGCGATAGTCTCTCGTATACCAGGCGTTTGTATTATTTGCTACAGATTATTATATATAATCGAATCGCGTTAACTCTAATTTTGTTCCTAGGCCAATTCCGAATAAAATATTAATGATGAATTTTCGTCTTCTATATACTCTTCCTTTCGCTAGTAGAAATTTCATTATGGGAATTGAGGATCCGTCGAGGTCTTAGGGTTGAGTCTGTACTAGCCCGGTGTGGTTTAGGTCTTATGGTCAAATGTCATTGGCAAAAATCAATCTTCGAATACATAAGATAAATATTATGCAATACATTGGAATTAATTGTTCTACCAGATTGAGCTCACAAAAGAGAAGCTTTTGGTTACGTATCTAGTATCAGACTTGCAAATAATTTCTTTATCGTACCGTACGGTACAATCTTGCAACATTCAAGACAATTTAAAATTGTATACTGAAATAGATATTGTATTCCGAGAAATATAGAAGCTTTGAATTTCATAGAGAAATAAAAAACCGAGGAAGAAAAAGAAACGTGGTTGAGAATTTTTCAACACTTAATACTCAATAAATGGTCTTACATTTGCGTGGAAACGTTCGTGATAATAGAGATTTAACTGAGAAAACTAATTTCTTAGAAATTCAATCTACGCAATGTAATTGAATCTAATTTGCAATTCAACGAGTGTCGACCACCAGGCGTTCAATTAATGTCCGTGCACTTCTTATCTATACCCTACTTCATGGACATCCATGATGACCATGATTCACGATCTCTTAAAATTAAGACAAATTAGCCATAAGCCCTACGATCACCCTCCTGGGTGGACTCCTGATGTAATAAAAAAAAAGAAATTCCATTAGTTCGACACCGGACGCCACTTTTGGCTAGGTCTTCGCATGAAAGCTTTTTTTTTTTGTCAGACGTTATCGACTGTTTACCAGCATTTCCAAGTACATAAATACGAAGTATGTTTAACGTGGGAAAAGATCTTTGGATTTCTCGGTAAAACTTACTCTCACTTAATTACCGTTTTCCACAGTGTCATGTGTCGATTCGAAAAAAAGTCTCAACATTTTTTTGACATTTACTTGCTCTCGTTCAATAACCTTCTACACTTTAGTTTGGTTTTCTAAAATTTATCGAAAACAGACCTTCGTAAAATGGAAATTAGCAACGAAAACATTCTTTAACGCTTTCAATTCTTCGCTCATTCGATAAGCCTCCATTTACCTTGAGTCGTCAGTTAAAGGGCGACACCCATCAGAGAATAGTCAAACAATTCGAATCTACGTCTGAAAACTGAGCTTCTGTGCCATGTAGGTATATTTCGAAAGTTTATGAAGTTATGATTTGCATGAAAAAGTGCCCTTTCTCAAAATGTATTTACGCCGAAGCTCTAGACGTGGTTTCTATGTGTACTAGCTGATTGACTGTTTGGAAATTTTATAAAGCGAGTCGCAGCAGCCGAGTTTTTGGAGCTGCTCTTTAACGTCTCTCAATAAAGGCAAAAGCTGGCGTGTGAATACAAATTTCGCATTGAACTTGACAGCAAAATGCTATTTCTGTGGGAATATTCAAAGACTCCAATTTATGAACACATGAAAGCAGTCTCCAGAACGCCTGTAATATTACATCGAAATTGGGCGCCCGTTTATTTGGAAATACAGTAAAGGCTCGTTTATCCTAATAAATTGGGATCGGGCCCCGTTTGGATTAACGAAAATTTGAATAATGGAAACGTAAGGTCGTGTTTCGCGATTTTACATAATGCATATGGGAAAATAAGACACTGTGCGTATAGATGTATCTTTCACGTAGAAAAAGGACATTTTTTAGGGACAGGAGTCCTAAAGGACACGTCTAAAGATTGCGAATGGAGATTGAAATGGAGGGTTCGGATTTAATTTTTTGTCCCGGAGAACAAGTTCAAAATTGAATAAGAATTAAAAGACAAAAATTATACTCGCCCAAAAGAACTTCTAGCAATTATCTTTTTCGTTTTCCAAAAAGTACCACGCGCTTCCTGTTTTCTTGGTATAGCGATAACATTAGACTCTACCCATCTATTTTCGGGAAAACAGGATACTACTAAAAATATCTTTTTTTCACATATCCTTGTTATATCGCTTCCTTGGATCTTCTTTAGCACTAACAATTATACTTGATATATTGGATTTTATGCGTTCTATTTTTTTCCATATATTTTCTTTTGGCATATGAGAAAATCAGGTATCTCGACGAGGGGTTTCTGGGGTATTTCGTGTTAAGGGTTATGAGAAAATTCACTATTGGGAATTGCGTGTTCTGATAACCTTCCTTTAATCATCCACTTTTCCACCACAATTCACGAGGCTCAGTGATTCCACGCAGGCAGGTATCTACTTTAATTATTAATGACGAAACGCCACATTAATCAGATTGGACAAGCAAAGGTTTATCCGCCCACGTTATCCTTTCTAGGACCCATAATCCCCGTTCTGGGTCTGAAAGTTATCTGATAATTTATTTATGTGACAATAGAAATATCTTAAATAGATATAATGCTGATACACAAAATGGATCTCCTCTTTTAATTGATAAAAATATTAATTTGATACTAACTATTTTTCTTTCGTTAAATTATTTCGAATAACGTTATTTATTCAATAAATTATTGTAAGTCTGGTTAAAGATTTTCCGATATTTTCGCTTACGCGTCCTTTCTGATTTGGGACTCGGATAGATTTTGGAGAAGGGTTTATTCTAGTAGACTCTGGGGAAAATTAGTGAAGCGTACTATTTCTACTCGGTGGATCGAGAAACCTAATGGAAGAAAGGAGAATGACTTGGTACTACAAGAAAATCAAATGAAACCAAATGGAACCCGTCATTTCTCTATCGACATTATACCCGCTAAATCACTTTTCTTAACTAATTCTAAATATACATTTAAACCTAGGACCTAGTCCTATCGTTATTATAGTAACGTTCGTTATTTTTAATTTTTGAAAAGAAAAAATTGTGACCTTAGCCAAGGCCATATTTACATCAGCTGAAAAATATTATTGAAAAATTCGTTTTTAAAATCACAATTTGAAATATCTAAGATTTTAGATTCACGCATATTTTTTAATAATAACAATACATTAAAAATACTGTAAATAACATTGATTCTGATTGATTTTTTTGTTATTTTACAAATTCGTCAACATTCTTTAGAACGTTCTTAACGCGAAAGCATAGCAGAAATCTTGTGTCTTTGTATGCATTAAGAACTAGAAAAACATGCGCTAATGAAATGTCTGTATACATTTTTAAGCAGTACCTATACAGGAATACGAAATGGTTTTATCCTTTTAAATTTCTTATATAGAATCATTAGTGGGAACTTTTATTTTCTCGCAGCTGAAAACACACCGGGTATCAGACAGAGGCTTATCTATGTGTCAGCTATTTCTTTTAAAGAGGTCGCATACAAAATGGAGCTTTCGGTTAAAGGCTCATTTCATTAGGATAAGCTAAATCGTGACATAAGTAAAAAAGAAAACTTTGGTCGACGTAACAGATTGAGCATCATTTTCAATGACACGAACTTTATATCCTCTATTACTATATTAAACAAATATATACTAGCACAGATGTGTAAATGTTAACTATAAATATTTTTAATGCACAAAAAATTTAAAAACCCTCTACATACAGCGGAGAATATCTCTGATTTTTTGGAAATTTTACTAAAATTCCTTTACGAAGACTTAAATCATTATACCTTTCAAGTGCGAAGTGGCAAAATTTCCGACAATGAATACCTCAGCTAATCTACATGCAATATAATATGTGCTAGTCTCCAAGTGCCACTTCTGCATACCCTATGAATAATATTCCTCAACTTGGATTAAGCTCAAAATTAGCACATTGAGCATATAATATATGTAGGTATCAACATGTATGATTACTCAGGAGTATTGCTACGGGCTGCAGTTGGTTCTGCTTTAGAAATCAAGAGGGCGAACCAAGTTGGTACGATATTCATGAGTTATTGATTATATGCACGATCCAACTATGTAATTCCACATATGGATCAGTATATAATCCAAAGCGATAGCGCAATTGAAAATCAAGTGATTATTTTTCAGAAAAATATCAAGCGAAATGTGAAAAATTAACAAGCTACTTTTTTTCGTTACAGACTGGCAAAGTTGGCACTGATGGAAACGTACGAGAATAGCGGCCACTTCGATATCACTTTTACGATGTTCGTTTGGGTTGCTTTTATGCCGACAGTCACGACGCCAGCCCTTTACGCATCCTGGCAGATGAGCAGGTACGTTAAATGTTGAAAAGAAAAAGTACCAGATATAGAAAAAGTCCTCAACAACTCTCGGACCTACAAAACTAAGGCAACAAGTTGAGCAAGTTCGTAAAAATTGTTCTCGCTACTTTTATACGTCGAGGATTTGTTGAAGAATAAGAAAGAAAAGAGGAAATTGGGTCGAGCAGACAGAGGTTCTTTGTTTTCTGGATTTGGTAGCTTTAATGTCCCTAGCACGGCTGGCTGACCCAATTGCATATACATATATGCATCTGTATGAATAATGCATCGATCAAGGGGTGTCGTGTGATTAATGGTCCGTAATTAAAAAAAGCCAGCTTTCCCTCTCTATATCTTCATGTATACTTGGGATGGTAACTACCGTGCTGATATAACTATATCACCGGGTAGATAAACTCATTCTAATGCGTTCTTCTTGACTAGGTACCCATATGACGCTACATTAACCCTAGTTATCGTTAACAACCGGCAACACACGATTTTTTTTTCTGATTTCGATCCAAAACGCCTTGATGCCAAATTACACTGTAGAATCGATCGCGTAAGAATTTATGATTATGAATTATATTGAACCTGAGCCAATTTATTTTTTTTTTAAGGTGAATATCAAGCTATTGGATAATTGGATTTTGACGATTGATTAGTAAAGCTCATTTCAGCTTCTATCAATACTTTGAGATTTAACTGATGGGTTATAATGGTATTAATAAGCAGCCTCAAATTTCTTGATGAATTTAAAATATATTTGGTTTTTAAGCTAATTTACATGGTGATCTGAATATTGGAAATTACCTTTTTGACGCGGAAATTGGATTATATAATGAAAAGAAAAGTTAACAAAGTCTGGAAAAAACCTTAACATTACATTCGCCATAATTATTACTGTCTATAATTCACGTTTTTAGACACTAGGGACTAATATTAGACTACGGGGAGAATATGGAACCGGCTCGGCGTAATGAAAAGGGAGGGTGGATATTTGTTCACTCGAAGGTGGCGGTTGCCGAGTTACGCAACCCTTCAGGCTGATGCTGGTGCGAATAGCAAATATTACAACGTAGATTTGTATACATATACATACGTACACAAGGATGTGCCGATACGTATGGGTACAACTGTCTGTATATTAAATTTCATAATTGTGTAGTAAAAATATGTTGACGGCAAGACAACGTCTGTCATCATTATTTAATTAATAATAAACAAATTGTAGAGTTTGCGAAAATGTTACGAAAAATATTTGTATCGATGTTAATGCACAGTGTTTGGGAATGTCAAAGTATGAGAAAAAAAATATATATATATGTGATGAATTGTTTCAAATAGTAATTCCTAAACTTTTCCAAATAAACTCGTTATTTTTTTATTTCGTGGAATATCGTGAGAATATATTATTGCACTTTAATGATGAAACTTTAAAGCGGATTAAAATGCATGAGGAATATTTATGCACGCGTAATACGGATGACAGATATTCAGCAATGCATTCATCGTTTCTGTTTAATTGTTACAAAAGTGTTTTATCGTTATTATTATCAAGCTATCGTGTTATCATAACGTTTTTTATAAACTTTTTCATCTAATCTTCCGGTGGAGTTTAAAAACAATTATCGAAATTCACCCCGAATCATAAAAGTTCCTTCAGGTGATTAATTAAGCTAGTATCTGAGCTGCCTGTTGTTAATTGGGCATTATCGTAAGTTCTACTGATTATAGTTTCCATATAAATTCTATGAATCAATGATCCATGATAACGTAGAGATCTAACTTATGGATATCATGCCCGCATACTTTCGAAAACTTAGGCATCGATCTTCCTGAGATTGCGAAACTCGGTCATGAGAAAGTATAAGCTCGAATAATTCACCATAAGCGAACGGAACTACATCGTTTCCATATATATTGAATCGATGAAACTGCTATGATCTTTTATATTTATAAAAATATCTATCTTCTATGAGATAGCGTATTTTTTTTTTAATAACAGTAAATTTTACTTCGGCGATTGATATTATTTGCAAGTTCATCAGTTTGTATGTTATACTTGAATTTCCTGTATCTGGACGTTATTTCATTTCCGACTATACATATATGCAGAATTGGCTTGACGTCAATTTAGATGAAAATGATAAAGAGGATTGATCGATTGACGCGTAACGTTAGTCATAAATGGTTTGCAGCTGTGACTCCATGTCACAAAATTATACGATTAATATACGTTTCGAGACTCTGATCGAACGAATGAGTCAAATGATTAATTGCCATATGATTTAATTTGATAATGGATTTTGAAAATTATTAATATCATTTTATCAAATCGCTTTGTCATTGAATCAATTGTATAATATATTGGCCTGATTCATGTATCAAAGTTTAAAATCATTGTTGGCAGTAATTGGGATTACTGATGATTAACCGTATATTTATTATATTAAATTATTTTGAAATATATATATTATTATAGTGATCTTTTTTATTTTTTATTAATATATTTTTATTCAGTACGTCATTTATCATATTTTCACATCCATATTGTGAAGCAGTGCGAATGATAGGAGAATTCATTATTGAACATTTTTCATACCTTATTAATGAAAATGAATGAAAATTTTCAGGATTATTGTCGGATTTAGATTGTCCTCTGAATTTATTGGAAAATTTGTTCTGATATAATTCCCTAACATTTTTCATCCCTTTTCCGATATTCTACGCATTACACCCTTATATACTTTCTTCTATATATCTTTTATTTGTCCCTTCAAGATCACAATGCAGAAGGAACTCAGTATACCGGATAAACCATTTTTATAGATCGCACGAGCTCAAACCCACCTAAAATTCTATACCTTCAACCTTTAACCTACGTGCGTTCTTGGAGTGGTTGGTTAAAGTACGACCTTTTAAAATTTTTATATAAAAGTGGTCGTTTTTGTTAAAATAATAAAACTCAACATGTAACAATACTTGATATCATTATTGAAAAACTTGTTGTATTCAACCAAATTAGATTGTGCCTTTTTTGTTCCGCGATAACAAACAAACAACTTTTATAACGAGGCTGTGATTCGCTGTTAGAGAAAATTACAGTCCGACTATAATGGCAATTTAAACTTTTTTATTCACAGCTAGTAAATTATTCCCAGGGAATGAAGAAATTCATTTCCCTGGTGCGAGAATATCATTACGAGGAGCCATTTGAACTCTTTCTTTTGTTGTAATTTTAGGTAAAATAGGTTCCACCAATTACGGTTCGCCCATTTGATTGCCCAGGTGATAGAGTACTTCTGAATAACCCTGTATAATACGAAGGTTAATCAATGCATCAATAGCATTATTTATACATCTTATTTCATATTTCATCTTATTTGATATCGAATTGCATATTATATTCTCGCAAGCAAAGTGCATCGAGTAATACCATGACGTAGATATTGACGTTCGAATTAAACTCCATATATCGTACATATATCTAAATTAACGTCATATATTCTACACTGGTATATAACTAGATATTAAATATACAGATCCATAGAGCTGCAAATTTTCTTATACACTTTACAGAACACGAAATACTATATTTGAGGACATTATACATTCGTGACGTGGTTTGATTAATGTCTTACATTAATCATGAGCCATCCATAAAAATAAGACTTGCCGTATTCAGAGTAATTTAATCCTGTGTGTACCCAGTAGGATAAATAACATTATTTTCCTGAGCGGTTTTCGCGTTCAAACAGAAAACAAAACATTTATATTTACTTTTGTCAGCGAACCCTTAACTCTTGCAATGTTATCTCATGTGACTAAACGTAACTACAATAGGTTGCAAACTTGAGAAAAAAAGTCAAAATCTAGCAGTAATCAAGTGCGTGTCTAAAAATTTTTACCCGAGATCTTTAAGGTTAAAGGAAGTTTTTTTATGCGAGGAGGATGTAAAATTCATTGGCTTAAATTTTTGTAGCGTGAACCTGAATCTCACCCTTAAAAGAATGTACGTTGTATATAATTATTTTTATGTGTATTCAGTAATAACAAAGAGGGTCGTAATTTTCATCGTATCGAATATTTCACGTTAACGCATTCCGTGCCAGAAAAAAAAATATTTTTCCTCAATCCCTGTGTTTTTATCGTCGTCTCGTTGATCTTTGATAAAAAGAATTACGGATTTTCCCAACGCAACTGGACGCATTTTGCCGTCGTATTGAGATAAAAAAGCACCCTGCGATATCTCCAGGAACGTTGAACGCACGAAAAACAGATACGAAGGCTTTACTGTAAAGTAAGATGGATAAGATTTTAAGTATCATCGGGAACCTAAGTGTCGTCTCCTTTAGAAACCTTAAGCCCCCTAGTAGCTTCTCAGGAAGCTCTATATGTATGTACCCATCCACTTTCATCACTATAAAGGAAGGTTTGAGGTTGTCACCTTTTTTTTGCTTTTATTGAGAAACAAATCTCCAAATCCTGACCTCTTTTTCATCTCAGCTGGGCTAACCTAAGAAGAGAAACAGGAAGGATTAAGCTCAAATCACATTAGATAATTTAATTAAATTTCATTGATTATTCTAATCTTCAGACTGGAGAGTGGATTATTATCAATACTATACATATGTGGTTAATATGTAAATTGCCTTGATCACGTGGCTTACTGATTAATGTCCAATGGCAGATTCAGTAGGTTACGTATTAAGGGCTGTTTAGGGGATGAGATAATGATTCTAAATTAATATGGATAATAGGACCGATCGATGAATCTATACAGCATCTCGATCAATATCTTTTTGGATTTGAGTAAACAGTTGTTGAGTCATATCCCCTATCTAGAACCTAATTTGCACCCTCAAGATCATCCCTCGGTTGGGATACTCTCGACCCTCTTCAAAATAGCTTTTGACGACAAGATACTTTATGGATAACCTGGCGAGCACGTGTCTCGTCCTTGGAAAATTTTTCGGGATACACGTATATTTATCGACGAGCGAAGTAATTTAGGGGAGATGATTTTAAAAAGTAATTTTCGAAAAAGCTTTCGGAAAATACATTGAATAAAGGAAATTTCTCTTTTTCTTTTATGTTTCAGATCAGCTAAAGAGAGATTACGTGGTTACTTTAGATTTTCGAACAGACGTCTGACACGAGCCTGCGAGGATGGGGTGCGAATGGCAGCTAGACGTACCCCTCGTCGACCTGGGGGTTTAACAAACGTTGCTTATACCCAACATGCCAGAACCGAAAGTGTCACCGGAAGTAACGGCGGAGGTGGAAGTTCGAGGGGCAGTGCTAGCCTTCACAGTCCCGATTTGACACCCAACAGGGTCATTCTAGTACAGTGAGCTTTTATCCAGGTAATTAAAAAAAAAATCTGAACGACCCTAGATCGATGCCAATCAAAATTTGGTCTTTGAACATTACAATTCTTGTACATCACGTGTGGCTTTTGTCGTTGTCATTCCATCCAAGCCCAGTAATACCTACTGCAAATCAATTGGTACCGATTTGCAGGCAGGTTAGTGGAACGCGGGAAATATAAATTCTACGAAGGACTACACTTGTTTTGCGACGTTTCTTGTAAAGAAATTTTCAATGAGCCTCCAGCTTCCATTTTATCCAGAAATCGATGTACGACTTGAATTGAAATGAGATATTATTCAGGCAGCTGCCAAGTAATATCATTCGTTCAATGGGAGTTTTGTCCTTTGGGATTTTAAAGTAAACTCCATAATTTTATGGAACGATTATGCAAGACCGCATGTTACTTTTGATTCATCCCTCGAAAATAAGGATACGTGATTGTTTCGCTCGATAAAGTTTGAAGGAAAAAAAAAGTGAACCCTCGTACGATCGCAGTCAAATCTTTTCATTTTTAATATGCTAAGCATATAGATATTATAGGATCGTTAAGTTCGAAGTGGACGGCGATTCAAAAATTGTCGTCCTTCATGGATGGTTGCTCAAACGCGAATTGATATACGTACAGATAATATATTGTTATCTAAGTAGTGAGGCGTTGCATATTATTTTGTGATAACACTTTTTTATAATTTTATACCCTTATACTTTTTACCTATAGAATTTAAGCTTAATAATATCATTGTGTACTGCAACTAGTTATTCATTAATAATTGGTTTTCGTGCTTTGTTATATTTTCATTAACTATGTATTTCGTCCTCGTTTCATCGTCAGCTGCGTATTCAATTCAATTTGTGTTAATCAATGGAAAATAAGAAAAGATAAGTTACCGAATAAACAAGACATAACGACGTGCCCGAAACGGTAAAGTACTTTCGCTATTATTTTCGTCCCCTAGAAAACTGTTTACGAGTCGTAAAGTGGCCGAAATATAAACCGCATATTTTTTGTCATCCGTGCGGAAAATAGAACCTTTGAAAGTCTCATGTTTGGAAATGCAAATCGAATACTTTTGGGAAATAGTATATGATAAGTGTGCAATAAACTGTACCACGTGTTACAGATATACTTTGAAAAGTAGATGTAAACTAATATGAAACATAGTTGGTATCGTTCGTATCGTGTATTTGTTAGCTATTCAGTTAAATTAATTAATAAAATATATATTGTATGAACAAGTTATCAAGTGGGATTGAGTAATATCTCAATTATGGAGGATTTTTAAAAAGCACACTTAAAGATTCCTTGAATAGCATAATTTTTTCATTTGCAAAAATTTGTGCGCTTCGTGATTGTCATTTCGAAAAGTTTGAAAGCCAAGGTACAAAACAAAGCTCGGATATGTCAAAATTATTTTTTTTTCTTTGAAATCTTTCCATCTAAATTTCTCCGTTCACAATCTATATCAGCGTTTAATTTTTATTTTTACTTTTTTATCTGTATTTAAAAAGTCTGCAAAAAATGTCACGCAAAGGGAACAGGTACAACTAGATTTAGACAATATAAGTTTTCCTTTCTGGCTTTAAAATTAACATTTTTTCTTTTTAGTCTTAAATATTAATAAATATCCTGTACAATTTGATATTCGATGTATATAAATCTGTTATCAATAAGTTTTTCAGTAAAGCATAAAAACCAAACATGATAAAATATATTTACATTATATTTAATTGACAGTTAGGATGTAGCTAACTAAGGGCTCATAGATACAGATGGATTCTGAAACGTATGTCTACTACTCCGATTAACTTAGAAAATTGTATTTGAGTGTAATTAGCGAATTTAAAATAATGCATGGGCATCAAGTCCCATTTAATAAAATTACAGTGATCCTTTTTATAACATAATTAATAAGGTCACTAATGAAAGACAATTGTGATGTCTATTAAAAAAAAATCCGACGAATTAATGAATGGTTTAGATGTAAATTAATGGAACTTACGACAAATTCATACATAAACAATGTCGCTTAGCGTTGTAGTACTAATGTGCAATTTAATAACTTAAGTCTTATTGCATAAGTATTGTGTCGAAATGATTGTTAATTAAACATAATTAATCGTGGGTGTAAAATATTAAAAAACTTAAATAACTGTCTCTAGATATATGTACAATAAATGATGCGCGATAATTATCTGTATAATAAAATTAATTCGACCAATCAGATGCTCACAGCTTCGGTGATAATCCATAATGATTTTATATATTTTTCAATTAAATATCTTCTTCACTTTATTGACACAAATTTTTTGGACTTTACCATAAGGTGACGACGAATGTCTGAGCCCATTGTAATTTCGTATCGTCGCTTTTTGGTAAACGTTTCCATTTTTTACAAATATTTAGTTATATGTAATAAATTAATTCTTTTATTATTTCTTAATGCAATTTTGCTAAATTCCTATTTTTGCAATTTCAAATACATTCCAAGTCTGTTTCCGTGAAGTCAGATATATTTATAATTAAATATTAAAATGTCTAATATATTAATATATCGTTGAACCCCTTCAAGATACGTATATACAATATGATAAGATACTTGCAACTGTATATTTTTGTATATTAGGTAAAAGTGGTCATTGTCGCATCGTGCTTAATAATTAATGTATAACAAAATAACCTATAATTAATTTGTACGCTTTTGTTATACATGTTAAGCTTACCTCTAGGCTTATTAAGCACAAGGTGAAAATAATTTTAAGAAACATACGTATGACGTGCTTAGTCGTTGTAATTTATTTGTAAATAGTGTTCTGTATTCAATAACAAAAAAAAAGTTGAAACGATTTAGGAGAAACTTATCAAGTGAACATCTTCGATATTTTTCCTTTGAAATTACCTTTACAAAAATATACCGTATTGACATTCATGCTTCATATGTACAGTACATGTATACATATACTATAAATAGGTAATATATACGTAAAAGAGATGTTAAAAAAAGTGACTTATTCATGTCTCTCATAAATAATGATCCTCGTCCATCCGATCATACAGTTAATGATTCAATTTCCGGTTTACCAGAGTTCAGCGAGCTGAATATAATTTGTATGCCAATATTTAAAAAAATCTAGTGAAACAAAATATAAACTCTTCTGAAAAGACAAAGGAAATTCCATGAAATATGGATTATAGAAAATTAGTCGATTCTAATCAGTGATATAGCAGGTGAACCGATAAATAAGTGAAATTCGCAGTGAATTGAGAAAGGAAAGGCAAAACGAAAAATATTTAGTTGCAGAGGAAGCAAAACTGTTGAATTTTCTTGAAAATAATTTTTAATGACATATTCATTAGCCAATTTTATTCTAATAAGAATATATATACGTGCATCTCGTTTGCAGGAAATTAAATTCCTATCATGTCTCATAGGTAAAATTCCATTCTATTGTTATCAGAGGCATGTAATTTCAATTAAAGCCATACATTCCAGCTAAATATTGAGGAGCGACAAATTTTCATTGGATCGAGTGTACGTTCTGATGAACTGGAAACGAAATATTTAGTTGCTTTCCTGGCAAATACCTGTCTTTATAAAGTAACCAAAGATGCCGGTACGGATTAACACGTCACGGTTGACGTTCAATTAACGAGCCAGCAGTTAGCATTCTTAGGTTCCGTTTGAAGCAATTTAACGCTTTAATTCGTTTCTTCGTTTTGACTTTCATAAAGGTGTTCGTAAATTGACATTATAACGACGATGTTTATGGTAAATTCAGTTATACGATGAAACATATTTTTCTTTGATATTTTTTTGGTTCCTTTGTAATATTAAAGTCTACATTGAGAATTTCTAGCAACATAGTTCATCTTCTTTACTTTTTTTTCGTATATATGATGTTTATCGTAGCTCCTAGTTACTGGGCATATTACGGGAACAAACCCTCTCCACCATTATATATCCCGTCTGAATGACGTAGTTGAATCGGCAAGAGTGCTACGAAATCTTAGATATACTTGGCTGATAATATTCTTTCTGTTATTGCAAGGTATGATTCTTCGTCCAAGGACAAACAGTCTTATTGATTTGACTTGACTGATTGTCTATCAGACAGTCTGAAAGGGAATTTTGAGAAAATATTTTGAGGAAATTGCGTTCATAAGATATCAAAATAAAAGCATGAATAATATATGGCAAACTATCTTGAAGATATTGACTTAATTTTGAAAAATAATTTACGCGAAATTTTATTCGAAGCTACTTAAACGATACGCAATAAGCTATATCAAATTGTCGCTCAGTGATGCAATTTGATATGTAGTGGAGAGAGCGAAAGAGCATTAATAGTAGAGAAAAAATAAAAGCAAGAAAAATGATATTTGTTTTGATTTTTTTTGGCAATTATGAAATTTGAAAAATTTTTGTTTAGGACAAGAGGGACATCATGACAACATGCAGGTCTATAGGGAAGTTGTTCAAATTCAAAATCTGCTTCTTCTATCTGTTGTGGAGCAACCATTTTAATAGGATACAATGCATATGAATAGCGAGTTATTTGCAACAATTGAAATTGGTTTCACTAAACAAAGCAAATGTAATTACCATTATGGCTTTCAGGCAGGGTGTTCATACGTGCTGTATCTACACATCGTATTTCAAACGAATAATTTGCCAAAACTGTGACAAATTTATTCGCACGTGAAATGTCATTTGCATATCTATCAGTTCAAAAATTCACCTAAAATTTTTTTAAGCATAAAACTAAATTAGAATAAGCACTTGGTCGTATGCAGCTGTCACATATAAAAATAACGTCGCAGAAGCCGCCGAAGAAAAGTTTTAAATTGACTTGATGAAACTTTGTGAAGACTAAAGGAAGACAATTTTTTTAATTTTAACGATTTGGAATTAACTAAGCACATACAAAAATATTAATAGTCCAGAATTCCCGCTACTAATCACAAAACGTATCTAGCATTACGAAAAACAAACGAGGGCAAATAGTATTCACCAAGAGCGTGGGTATAAAGTAATTAAAGGTGTCGTAAATGAAACTGGCAATTAAGAAAAAGATCAAATTCGCAATCTACTTCTGGGGCGATATAGCAATCTCTTAAATTCTCATAATTTTATTTTTTTAAATTTAATTTAATTTTTCTTGTTCTTTATCACGTTCAACTTTTTTTCTTTCGCTTGAAACACTTTGGCATTTCGCATTTCATCCCTCGCAATCCTTCCTTCCAATCCCTGTCGTTCATGAACAAAACGCCAGCGGTGGAAGAGTAGATTGCATTTTCTCAAATAATACGATTATTCTCTAGGGTTCACAAGACAAGGGATGAGACCTTTTCTCTCAGCTATATCCACTAACTCCATAAGGCGCGCACGTTCGCTCACTCTTATTCCCAATAGTACAATTCAAAAGAAATTTCCGAACGGGTCATTTAATTCTATATATTTTTTCCTGAGGATCATCCTTGCACGGTAATCTGGTGTAGCCATTATTACGTTTTTATCTTCATTAACAAAACAATAATTCACAATGTAATCGGTTATATCATATCAATATAGATATACGTTGTAGAATATTATTTCAATAAGCTTACCCGACTTGGTTAAATTCAACGAAAATTCCTCGATGAATTTTTTTCCAATTCTATATATTTTTCGTTTCAAACATTATTTTTATGTTTAAATTCGTGTGATCGTTATACTATAATTCATACATTGATTGTCATAATGTTATATGGTACCGTAGCTAATTGCATTGTGTATCTTTATATGCTTCGATTTAATTTCATTAAATTGCTTTTATCCAAAGCCGCCCATCGCTATTCAAAATATTATATAGGTACCAAATATAGTCATTAAATAGTTATTCATTATATAGTTTCTGAAACTCGCTCAATTATAGTTTCCAGCCATTCTGAGTTTCGTGATTGTATTCACTCGACATACCTGCTGAGGCTACGTTCGAGATTTCTCGGTAGCTTTACAGTACGACGTGGCGCGACAGTTTGACAAATTGTTAATTAATTAAACATTAATTATACGATGCGTAGAAATGTCAGCCTACTGTGATTAAATCCCATCAGAATCTACGAGCATCTGCTCATAAACATTTTCCAATATCGATTCTACAATATTATTGAAAATTGCTTACGTGCATTACATTCCTTAGTTTACGTAATAATAGAATTGCGCTATACTTTGTATATGTAATAATACTGATTTTTACAAATATTTATATGTTCACGAAAAACCACGTGAGACGTGATAAGGTACACACTTTATTACTTTGCACAGGAGTATACGGGAGTCTTTGAGATAAGAAGTGTTCCTGGTCGTAGCCTTTGCAGACTTAGCAGTCTTAGAACCCTTATGCTTTCTGGCTCTAGCAAAATTTTCCAAATTCCACGGCCCCTAGCATTATTATCCGGAACTATCGTAGGTGATTAATAACGCCATCTGGTGAAATTTCCCGGAACCAATAAAAATGTTCCTTGTCAAAATGCAGTTATAGGAGATAAAATAGAGATAATATTGTAAAACGAACAATATTAATATACGAAATCGACGATAAAAAAATATTCATTGATCGTCACATTATATTTTGAAAAACGTGCACAGTTTCACCGCAAATCGCAAACGTAAAACTTACAATTAGCCGATACATTCTTAAGATTGGTAAGATTCGTGATAAGACCAGAGTATATACAGGGTCATTCACGACAAACGCACCAGCTGAGATTCGACGCGATTGAACAATTCTGTTAATCGAGGCAGTGTGGCCTTGTTAAACAAATGAAAGAACCTGACATTTATAATGTTATGAATGGCCTTAACTTTCATTTATTTAATGATATTATCCAGTTCTGATTCATGAAATCACACGGCCAATTTCAGCCGATGCGTTTGCCATGAATAACCCTGTATATACGTAATCCGAGGTCTCACACGAATCTTAGCAATCCTAAGAGTGGCTTAATAATACGAGTAACACTTCTACGATTCCTAAACCGAGTAGGGTGTGTGTCGTTTATCACCCGCTGCTTCGACTCACTTTCTCATTCCATTTCGCACCCCAACTATATACAGGGTGTGCAAAATCGAGCATGAAGAGAAAATATTGGGCATCGGTCATTTGGACATCTACCCTTTCTCGGTTCCTTATCGTTTCTCTAATTCCCTTGCTTTTTAGATCCAAATCGCCAAAGAGCAATGTTCTATTTTAGCTTAAAAAGAAGACTAGTTGGTATTTATATCTGTATAATATAATAAAGATGAGCTCTCCTAAGTAACCATTATCCCGTTCTCATGATCTTTCTACCAGAATTACAGTTTTCCTCGTTTATTTTCTTTCCCTGTCACTGGGTATGTAGAACCTTCTTTTTTTCACTACTATAAAGGTTTCACGAGAGTCATGGTTTACAGTCATTGAAACGAGTAATGAAGTAAAAATCTTTTTGGACCTGTACACAAAAGATCTTACATAATCTATGCATCCTTGATCCTTTTGTCAACGGCAGAACTTTTCGATCTACCATTAAAGATGACAATACCGAAAGTCAACAACGCGGACCTTTGATCATCTGATTCCGCTTCGCTGCTTCGACGGGGGGCAGTTATTTCTTTCTTCTTTTTCGCGGAATGTACATTGAATGCGTAATTGTTAAGGAATGATCATTTATTTTAACGAAGCCAAAA
The DNA here is from genome assembly GCA_030142375.1 of Calameuta pallipes. Lineage (NCBI taxonomy): Eukaryota > Metazoa > Arthropoda > Insecta > Hymenoptera > Cephidae > Calameuta > Calameuta pallipes. The sequence goes on from JARQSW010000315.1 coordinate 422,516, forward strand.
GATCTTGAAAATATATCTATTGAGTAACGATTTTGTCAAATGTACATAATTTTTCGTTAAATATATTATACCCACAGAATTTTTATCGTCGTCAATTGATTTCAATCAAGATAGCTTTTCAGACCAAATGACTACTCGTACCTATTAATCAAGCACATATCATTAATTAGTATTTAATGTTCCAAATGAAGCAAATAAGATTCAATTGTAGATGACAACATTTAATTGCCATCGAAAAAGTAAAAGTATTGAATTAATTTTGTTTTAGGAGTACATATAGACATCAAAGGACTTTGAGACATATAGGCTGTCATGAACCTTTTTCGCGATAATAATGCCATAGTCGTTATCAAGACTGTGCATTATCGGTAAACGGGAAGTTGTAAGGAGGAAGATTGACGGAGTCTTTTAATGGAAGCTTAACTTATCAACGATCAAAGCGAATAGTATCTACAAAGTGTGCCTTCAAAGAATACAGAAACTTTTGGTACCAGCAAACGAGCCGAATGCTTAAGCTTAGATTAAATTCGTAGATAATTGATAAGTTGATGTTCATAATAACAAATTCCATCTTAGATGTCCCTTTTGGACCATTTAAATGGTTGATTTAAAATTTGAAAGGCAAATGGTACTTGGTGCTCTACCCTTTATCATTAGCAAAATCCTTTGAACCCCTTATAAATTAACGTGCCATGCGAAACGCTTATCCGTCACGTTAACTGAGATACAAAGATGTAAAGTGAACTGTGTCGAATTAAATTTAATTTAATTTGATCAGTTAATGAGACTAGTATAGAAATGACGATTGTACATTTTTCTTTGAATTTTTGTATTTTGTAAAGGTTAGGTTTGTGCGGAAGCGATGTGAATCAGATGAAATATATAAAATAATAATTACAAATAAAAACAACAACAAAATCTGAATGAAATAAAATCGCGGAAACTCCCCGTGATACCTAATTTCACTTGTTAAAAATAGGACTTGTCAAAAATGACGTCGATTAATTTTTCTGTTATTCAAATTTCCGTTCATTTATAACATTACCAAACTCCAAACCACGTGGGTTTAGTATTCAAATCACGTATAGATAAACTGACTTTTTCTTCCTCGTATCACTTATCGACCGTACCCTGACGTCACTACCGATCACATTCTCAAGACGAGAAAAGCTCATTGATATTCCAGGTGGATCGTTTGGATTACAATTAATAGCTAGAAGGCGATCCGGCTTCCGCAATAGGAATGCGGAAAGTAGCTTTCATTGCTAATTACATTTGCAAACGATCCAGGTCACTACCAAAATGGTCCTCTGGACAATTTGCTAATCGTTACGTTTTATTATAACGTCGATCCGATCAAATTGTAAATTTTGATAAATGAAATTCATTGGCATTTACGACTTTATACAATATTATTCGTGATTTACGAAGGAATAACATTAACGAATAGCAACGTCAGCTCTTCTAACAATGTCGCTGACTACGTTCCCTTATCGTAGGAAACATTTTACATGCGGTCTAACGACATTAGCATACCTATGCATAAATACAGAAATATTGGAATCATAGACAACAATGTCTTCGTTATACGAGAGCAATATAAAATTATTAAATATTCAGAAAATCATAAATCCAACTTCATTTGTCCTGCTATTGACAAACAGACGTTTCAGACTTCATTTCGTAGAACTTGTCACGAGCAATATTAGAAGATATTTTCCATCGTAAGAAATCAAAGATTTTCTTCGATTTGAATGATTAGAATTCTTAGCTCATACCGAGGGAAAGTATCTTCCTCGACAAGGCGCATACACAATGCACCTCACGTATCGGATTGATCGTTTCCGCGGTATATAGCGCCCCACAGGAGAATCAGAAGTCGGACTATCGTCTTGATTTTAGTCCGGGACAAGTCTTTTCTCTATATACTACATCTTATTGATTTTTTTCGCGCGTGCTGCTTCAAGATGCTGGTGAGTGATTTAATTCGTGTGATACAGTGCGAAGCTATAATTTCTGCGTTTGTGATGTCAAATCGTATAGAAAATAATATTTATCTTTATAAATATCAATATTTTATAGTATAGCATGGCACATAGAAACTTGAACTTCGTGAAAATGAAACGTATCGCTCGAGGTTACTTCAGTGGATGATGTAATTAAATAAATCAGTGAACCTTAATGAGATTTTGTATATTAAAGAGCTCACCCGATATATATATATAAAAGAATCGAGTGTCTTTCCTTTGAATTAGTCAATTAGCAAAATAGCGTGCAATAAAAAGTAAAGTTCACGAGAGCTACAGCAGCATTCGTTTAAAACAGAAGTTTTACGTGTTTGATTTTTATCGCATCGACACCGGTTAAGTTTGCCTTTATTTGCGCAAGTATCGGATCGACTTACTTTTTCTTAGAATAACAGCCGAAGGAACAGCAAACGACTCTGTTTTATTCGTGCTTTCTGCACGAGTTCCGAGAGTACTTAGAAAATTGGTAAAAAGTTTCATTACGTATTTTCAATGTAGTGCTTCAATTACATATAAATCTTTCAAGTTCTCGAAGTTGCTTCTTAGAGAAATGCTAGAAACTTTGTAAAATTTCGTCACGGTCGAAATAACAGAGATAGTACAATTGAAGTGTACGAATGTTACGTTTAGTTGAAATTTAATTTTCAAAGGAACGAAAGGTTTGCGTACCTCAAGGATATTCAAGCTAGTACGTTATAATTTTTTACGCCATATACCTAGATCAAAGTAATTTAAAAAATTTTTCTTTACAGAAACACATACTTATTTGTATCGTCTCATGGCAGCTGGTTTTGGCAGAGCCACCGGTACACGGTATTAGACCCTCAAATGTACTGGGTGGCCCGGAGCAACATGCATCATTCAGTTTCGTTCGACCAGGTCTGACTCAAACGTCATATGCATTCAACGGTCCCAGTTCTCATCAAGCTTTCAGTTCCAGCATTGGAAATCCGCATTTAGCCCAAAGAGTTTTGCCCAACGTAGCTCACGCTCTTGCTTACCGAAATCCTGGTTTAGGTATACGTCTCGTTACGATGAATTTTCAGATCAGACGTCTTCAGTCGTGTATATGTTATATATAAGATTTTCTTTTTTCAGGTTACATCCCTGCTGGTCCTGTCGGTACAACTTATGCGGCCGCACCAGCGCCAGCTCCGGTAGCTGTTTCTTATCAGGCGCCTTATGACCAGGCCTCAGCTTTGGCGTATCTTCAACAAATTCAGCAGCTCCAACAGTATCAGCAACAACAACAAAACCCTGGTGCCGCAGCATATCAGGCGCAACTTGCTCAACTTTTTGCCTTCAGGCAAAATCAAGTAGCTGCTAATCAGGTGAAGAAAAATCAATGATTTGGAATACAGAGTAATTGATAGATTGGATATAGAGTAATATGAATTGGATTTAAATATTGATGCAGATCCCGGAACAAGTTCAACTTCAGCAACAACAGCAGCAAGAGCAGCAACAACAACAACAGCAACAACACCAGCAGAATTTACTCGGTATTGCTTATTCGGCGGCACCTTCTGTCGCTCATGTTAAAGTTAATGGAAACGGATACAAATTTGATTTTTAATCAGAATGATTAACGATGGAAGTTAAAGTTTAATGAACCGTGTACATAGAAAGTGAAGATATACCAAGAAATTAATGTGACTTTCGAGATCTTTGAGAGCACCATTATAAGATTAGGTAGTAATGGAAATTTTTGACTGATATCATTTTTCATATCTGATCTTATTTTGCTGCATAATAACTATATAATCTACGCTTTGTATTTATTGCAACAGTATTCTCAACTGTTAGATTTGATAACACTGAATTGATTACCTCAACGAAGTGTTCAATATAATTTGATACTGTTATCAAACCATGTACAATGATATAAATAAAACTGTACGAGTTTTCGCATTAAATAATAACGAATGCCCAAAATCTTTTTTTCATTTAAATTATCAGCAATAAGTAAAATATCCAAACAAAAAGAGTATTTTTAAAATTACTTTCAAACAAGTGTATCAGACCCAATCGAATTAGACTAAAAGTTACACTCGGTATAATTAGACACCTTTATTTATTTCAATAAAAAAAATCCTCACACTTCCCCGAGAGCATATATATTTACAAAAAAAATTCTTGGCACAGAACCTCAGACCTATTATCGAACCATGCCAGCAATACACTCCATCATCCCAAGCCCTTTTAATCTTCCGTTCTCTCAGCTGTTTAGAAAGTGTCAAGATAATACCAGTGAATTTTTACCAAGCGTAGCTGGTACCCAGCCCACTGAAGGTAGTGTGTCCGGAATACGCCAAGGGTGCAGCAGCAGAGGCAACATTATATCCAAGACTTGGCACGGTGTATGCACTTCTTACCAAAGGCGTAGAGAGTGATGAGTAGGTCAAAGGAGAAGCTGAAGAATAAGCAGCAACAGCCGGAGACACATACGTCGTCTTGGTAGCATAGGAAAGCGGTACACTGCCGTAATTGCTGTAGGGACCGGAGTATGCAGTTTTGAGAACAGGAGAAGGCACGCTGGAGTACGATACAGCTGGTCCAGTAGCGTAAGCAGCAACAGCTGGACTGGGAATTTTCGTAGAGTAGGCAACCGGTGAACTTGCGTACCCGTAAGGACTGGCATAGCTGGTTTTCACTGCTGGACCAGACACAGTAGAATAGGACACGGCCGGAGCGGATGAGTAGGCAGCAATTGCTGAGCCGTGATAGTTGCTGGCAGCGTAACTCAGGGGTGAAGTCGAATAGGTATAAGGGCCGGCGTATTTCGTAGTGTAACTTGAGTAAGGACTGGAATAAGGGCTGGGGTACCCTTTTACGGGTGCTGAAACGGATGAGTAGGATACAGTTGGTGATGAAGAGTAGGTGGCGACAGCTGGAGTTACTGGGTACCTATGAGGAGCTGCATAGCTGGACTTTATTATGGGTGTGGAAAGACTTGAGTAGGATGCGGCAGGGATGGATGAGTAGGTTATGGGACCGATGTTGGGGCTTATCTCGCCAGCTTGCGAGATAGTCACCACTGTAGCCAATATTATGAGCTGTGAAAGAGATAAAGTTTATTTGATTAGTTCAGCCTTTATTGGCTGATCTATCTATGGAAATCAACGGGGTATCTTAATTGGGAGTTAATTATATAATTATGTTCAATTAATGTTTTTATTGGTACTTCAATTTACTGAAACTTACCATCGAAATCATGGTTTCTCAAATGTCTTTACTTGGCCGGACGATCTGGATATGAAGACCAGGAGGGACTTTTTCTCTTTTATATGATTGTCACTCCCAAACTGGCACGATGATGACCCCACCCATCATATTGTCGTCGTTGTCGAACATCATTGCTTTTTTGGGGAGATTTCACTTCCAGATCGCCTTGAATAGCACTCTGGGTGCATAATCGAGAAGTCATATGCATGTTTGATAGAATTTCTGCTCGTGGTTATTTCTAACGATATTTCTATTGTTTAATGATTAGACTCATATCGGAGTAGCTACTCTATATTCCTTAAACCAGTTTTCAATTAAAATATTCAGTTTAATCGATACGTAAGGCATAGATTATATAATACTTATATTTTATACAGTCAATATGACAAAGCTTGTCTGAAACTGTGACGAATGCAAGTAGTTCCAATTTGCAAAGCAAATGTTCTCGACTCTCAATTATGCACGTCTACTGTTTATACATTTATTACGTCAGTAAGAAATCTTCTAAATTTAGAGGGACAAGGATTTTGGAGGAAAATTTAATAAAAATTTTTTTATTCACTTTTCAACGAATGTATCGGTTATAGGATTATTATGCCTAAATTCAACGACTTTTGAAACTCCATAAGACGATTAAGTCTCAAATGCACTCATCAATTTTAAGAACTTTATCCGATACATAACCAACATGATTATCGTTGCACAACGCTCCTGCAATTAAAGCTGACAATTGACGAGACGATAATCCGCGAAAAGAAATATCGAGATCGTGAACTTAATGTGGCAAGTGAGTCGCGAAAAAAAAGTCCTTTCGAATCGAAATCTACCAGACGGCAGTGAAGGGGCTACATGATTTCTTTAACGTTTCGAAATTGATGCAAATAATATTTGCATATTTCACCGGCGTAGCAAATCTTTTCTTAAGTAGACATTGAGATACGCGCAAAAAAATAAGACCGTAACTTTTCACTCCAAGTACACTTTGAAACGTGCGCTGTTATATTAGCAAAAATAATTTACTTGATATACATATATGGACTGGAGAATTGCGCAAACATAATTTCAAAAATTCTCACACATTTTTATTCGTTGACAGTTTACTTCCCGGCTATCTCTGCAAATTTTTCCAAAAATGTTAATAAAGCGCGTACCATAGTTTCAAAAATTGCTCTCCTAAAATTTGGTATAATGAAAATATCCATGAGACGAAGATTAATGAACGTAACGTTACGCAAGTTGACGGTACTCGCTGTCAGCTCTGATAACTTACAATGACGCCCTATAGAACTCTTTGACTACTTACATTGAACATCGTTTCATGTTACGAGACTTTTGATAAATTAACGTCGCATTTTAAATTGCAGACTTTTTTTGTCATCTCAATATTTAACGCGACGCCATGCTCTTCCCTTATTCCATAGCGCCAGCATCAAGAAAATTTCCTATTTTTAGCCTCCGACAAATCATTCGGTTGATTCATCCTGAAAACGGGTCTTTCATATTTTTTCAATTACGAGAACAAGAATATCTCAACCAAAATGGAATATGTAAGAGCATAGTATTATGCTATACTTTCCATGCTATATACACGATATTACTTTAGAATATAAAAAAGAGAAAGAAAAATCTAAAAATAGTCAAACAATTTTTACCATCAACCACATACGCATCTCACGTCGTGCCAAAAAAGACCAATAAAAGATAATAAAAAAAGAGTGCAATTATTGGCAAAGTAGAGCTCGTTATCTTTGGTGTAATTATACTCCATATCTGTGACATAAAATTTCATAAAAATCAAACAAAAAAATTTCTGTACCAAGTCGATTCGACATGCAACTACGAACCAATAAAATAAATTTTGTAAATCCATCGCCAATTCTTAACAATAAACATTGCTCGTGTACTGTAGTAAACTTGATTTAATGACAACCCGTTCCTGTAATCGCCCGAAGCCAAATACGAGAGCAAAAAGTCACTAGTAACAAAATCTACCTATAGTTCAACAATAACATTCGTGTTGCAATCTTCTATCGGGTTGTGGGGCCACAACTCGGTATTTGCGATTACGTCTGAGACTGTAACATAACTGACGAAATTTTGTGCCTACTCGTTTCATTAGGCATTGAATAATGAAAATCATACTGCTACACCTTATCCTAGATCTCAGATCAAAGCTACTCAGTACAACATTGTCATTGTGTCGAATAAATATAACATGTATCGCAAAAATGTATTTTCTACTATTACATATATCAATGAGTATATAGTTATAATTTTATAATTAAATTATAATTAGAAATATTTAATCCAACAATTACTGTCTTTGCATGCACGTAACTATACGTAAAAATGATTTGAAACAGTCAGCGAAAATATTGACACTGCAGGATTTGCTAATTAATAATATTTCGTAATTGGTACAATTAGTCAATAGGAAAATTAGAATTTTCCAAAATTTAGCTGTATTTACAGTTACTGTACGTCAATAGCGCAATGCTGACACAGGTGCTGGGGATATATGTAAATCAGTTCAAGGTACGATTGATACAAATTACAAAGGACTTTAATTGACTTTAAATTGAATTGTAACGATAGAAGTATTTGCACAGGTACAATCAGTCTCGTAAGAGACCAAAGGCTTGTGGCTGTAGGTCAAGGATATAAGTACGAACATACTACAATGTGTCCCAAGTAAATTTTTGACAGTCAGTGTCTGCCATTGACGGACCATGACGTAATATAAAATTTGCAAAATCATCTTGCTAAAAATTCACACGTATAAAGCCCCGCGGGAAGGACCGATGTATTGCTCATGAATTTATGAATGAATTTTCAGTGGACAACAGGTGCGTAGTTGCTCATCTAAAAAGTCACTAGATACCTAGTTATATGTACGATATTCGAAATGCTAGTGATAAATCGATCTATATACGTGTTACTACACTATCGATTATCTCAAAAGCCTTTCACTTCGTTTCACTGGTCCACGAGTGAATGACAGAAAAATCAACTCTCAAATCTGTGTATTGCATAATCTGGCAGTTCGATGTGGAAAAAAAAAGTATCGTAAAAAATAATTATAATACCATAATTTTCTAATGCCATACTGACAATCCATAAAACGAGTATGTGATATATTCATATTCTAATATAATTTTTCTCCTATTGGTAATAGTCGGTGAACCATACACGTGTTGTACTGCATCTGAGAACGTCGCCGAGTTCCCTTCGATATTTATACATGGCATCGGAGTGTGGTTACCTTGGACCAGTTATGGAATCCTTTCTTTTATTTCTACGAATACTCAGGCTCCTGGCATGCACAAAATGTATTCCAGTTCAGAGAATCACACCTTTGTCGAATAGCACGAGAAGTGAAATATGAATCCATGAATATATTACGCCTAGTATATTTTGTTTGGCACAGAATTCCACGTATAAACGTAAAAGTACCCGACGCCGTGTTGTCGCATTTCGATACAGATGAAAGTTCGTTTGAAGAAAGTGATCTTGATCGAATTATCTTGAACCTCCCGCAGCGTCTTTAATGCGAACGGAATCGTATTAATGACAATTATACTCGAGTAACTTTACTTCCGAAATACAATTAACTGCTGTTATATCCCCATGAGATTCTGTCCATTAGACTCCTCGTGACAATAATAGCGAAGAAGAGATTGAAATCCCTTATGGGTCCACCAAGACCGGGGTTGCTGGTTGGATAAGAGCCTTTTGTCGCCGTGCTTCTATTTGATCCACAAAAGCTTACCTAATTGCATACCCACTTTGTTCTTTTGGGAATATTTTTAAAGGGAAAAAAGAAAAAGGAATAAGTAATGTACCGATAGGAAAAAATATTTTCTATGTCATAACTTCATGAGAATAAAAGGTGGTAGGGAATTAAAACTTTATTGGATATTGGTGAGCAAATCGATCTGTGACTAATTCCATTGTGTCGCGTTAAACCTAATTTATTCGAGTATTATGATTTTTCTTCTGATTCATTGCAGATCAATGATTTTAGGTTATTTATATTTCTACGTGTTAATAGAGTTTTGTCTTGCGACACGATGCAAAGTCCAGATGTTTACTTTTGTTACTGTGGATATTTGATATTGACACGAAAAGAATATGATATACGTAAAATAATACATTGCATTTAAATACACGTGTCCGAATTTCAGCTGTCAGATGCGGTGAGGACGAAAGAAAGTTAACGAACGTTGTGCAATTGGTGACTGGTTAAGATAAATCTGCGATAACGGAATATTTTCTTTTTTTCTTGCGTCACCATTACGCACGTTTCGTCTCTTAGACGTCGCACAAAATTTATTTGATTTTGCACTACGAGCATGCAGATCCCATATTTCAAACGAGAATAAGAAAAATAAAAATTCTCACGGGTAATCCTAATTAAGAAACCGTCAAACGAGCATGACCTTTGTTCGTAACGTTACATCACGTCAAAGTAGCAAAGGCAATTGTTCAGGAATTGCCACATAATTTTTTGAATATACGTATGAATTCGTATATTACATACCCAGCACCTTCAAGATAATAGACCAGCGCGAAGACAGATTACACGCGTGTAATTCTCGTAATCTACTACACGTTCGCCTTTCCTAATAAGCAGTGAGTGCTGCTCTACATAGGTCGATCGTAAATTTAGCGTCGCGGGGGCCACGCCTCAAATTGCTTCCCTGTTCCCCGCTGTTCTCCATCAGTTTCACAAAAGGTCCAGATTGGCGTCCGGGGGTACCCCCGTGCCCCTCAAGGCCCCTCTGGATCCAGACGAGGACATTTGAGCCCCTCCTGAAACCTCTTGTAACTTACGGAACAAGCACGTGTCAAAACACGAGTGGCCCAAAATCTCCCGTTCTCCCACTGGATCGCGATATTAATCGAAGCCTATCGACCAGATCGTGGGGGTCGATTTGTATATATACCGGGACAGGGGTTACCATTAAGCAGATCTAACCAGCTCTCTTAACTAAGCAACTTCAAAAATGGCCTTCAAGGTAAGCGAGCATACAACGAAAAAGCAATTTCTTGATAAAAGAAACTAACGTTAACGGTACCAATTATTCGGCCATGATAAAAATAAAAAGACGTCTTTTTCTCGTTGAAGATTGTGTAAAAAGTTTTCAAAAAATATGTCTAATGCAATTAATTGAGTAATTTTTTAATTTTCAGTTTGTAGCCCTTGCCGCCCTCCTGGCCGTAGCTCACGCCGGTGGACCCGCTGCCTACAGCATCGCCACCGCACCCGCTGACTACGGTAGCGTCGGCTACACCCAGGAATCCACCCACAAGGGTTACGCCGGCCAGAACGTCGTGTCTTCCTTCCACAAGGCAGTAGACTCCCCACACTCATCCGTCCGTGTGAGCAACAGCCGTGTCACCAACGATGCCCTCGTCAGCCACGCCGTTGCCCCCGTCAGCTACGCCGCCCCATCTATAAGCTACGCTGCACATGCACCAGCTTACGGATATGCTTCCGGCCCCGTCGTAGCCAAGGCCGCATACTCCCCCGCCACCGCCGTCTCTTACTCCACCATCTCCAGCCCAGTCGTCGCTAAGGCTGCATATGGCGCCCCTGCCATCAGCTACGCTGCCCATGCCGCCCCTGCCATCAGCTACGCTACCCATGCCGCCCCTGCCGTCAGCTACGCTGCCCATGCCGCCCCCGTCGTCAGCTACGCTGCCCATGGCGCCCCTGCCGTTAGCTACGCTGCCCATGCCGCCCCTGCCATCAGCTACGCTGCCCATGGCGCCCCTGTCGTAGCCAAGGCCGCTTACGCCGCTCCAGCTTACTCATACGCCCCTGGCGCCCCAGTTGCCCATGCTACCTTCACCGGTCTTGGTGCTAACTACGCTTGGTAATTTGTTTTTATATAATCATCAAGTCTACTACTACTAAATGCTCTAGGATGTACATACTTGTCACCTATTTATATTGAAAATAAATTTATACTGAGTTTTTCGACTCTATAATTTTTCATCTTTTTTACTCTCCTCCTCCATGTGTATGCTCTATCATTTCGGCATACTGTCGCTGATTGAAGTATCAGGGCGAAACATCTTATCTGTCTAGTGATGTTAACTTCACATGCGGTAAGGGTATTTTCTGAACATTTTTATATGGCCACTTTCAATCCATCTAGGCTCGAAACTGCGAATATATGTTCGAAAAAAATATTTCCTAGCATAGGATTTTATATAAATAAGGGTGCAAAGTCCAATTGTACCCTATGTTTCCTTTGCAACAGGCATATGACTTATATCTACTCCAATTTCCATTAGTCCATTCTTTCTTTCTTTCTTTATACATCTTTCCCCAGTATGGGAATAAATTATACATTTTATTACGGCTCAAGCTATTCATAGGTTTCAATCAATCAATCAAACAACGACACGTTCTAACGAATATTGGCAGCAATTTCCGGCCTATTTCAAAATATCGAAGTCACATTTCATTGGTGCATTGCATTGTGGGAATAGAAACTGTCACATGAAAAATTCGAACTGTCACCAATGTCACATGTTCCTACAGCTGCTATCGTGAATCACTGGCGACCAATGATTTTGGAACTTTCTCTCCCGATGGTAGCGACAGCATTGCGACTAACGAGGACTGGCAGTTCATAACGGTAGTACAAGGTTGCTACAACACTCTTTCTGTGAATGTCCAACTGTTTCAGGTCAGCCATTGTTTCCACAATGGAAATATACATACAATGAACGATCGATATAACAGCTATCGTTCTGTTTAACGAAAACCCACGAATCTGATTATTGTCGACGAAAATTTCACCTGTACGTAGTTACGTATTGGTTATTGGTATATACGACAGGACCGATTCTCACGTGTCTCGAAAGCGACAGATACGATGTAATTTCCGATAAAGATCAAATTTCGTATAGAAACTTCAGAATAGATCTTTTAATAAAGTTTGACTGAGACGCAAACTTTACGAATGACGATTACATCAAACTTTATAATCTAGTAGTATAACATCGAGAGTTCTGGACACAGATTCCTGCACCGACATTTACCGACACTTCGAAAGCCTTCGAATATTCGCATCCATGCTGAATTAACGTCGTGGACTCCTCTGATTTCAAGGAGTGACGTCACAAAGATCGCCGATTCGAAGAATCGAAGGCCGATTCCAGGTATTTTACGTTGGATTCAAAGAATTTTACTCCCGATTCTAGAAATCGCACACGATCCAGAACCTTCTAGAACTTTCGACGCTTCGTGTCCATGCTAAATCATGCAGGATTGCTTCAAGAGCCAGCGGCCCTCTCGTATGACGTTTTAAGGTAACTCCTTGTCCCTTAATCCCGAAGAACCGACAAGAAGCTTCGACGATTCCCTCCTTCCCATAATTCCTTATGTATTTCAACACTAGTTCTGGTCATTTACCAAAAAAAAAGCGTACAAAAAATGAGATGCTATCTTATTTATCACTCTGTATCTACCATTCTCCAAAATTTTTTTAACTTCCCTCGTATTTATTTTCCACACTATTTATCTCGTTTAAAAGTTTTCATTCTCGTATACGTAGAGTCCAGAATCAGCAAAATCATAATAGCAACAATCTCGATGCACTTATATGATATGTTTCTCCATTGTTAAGTATCAATAGAAACCGCCTTAGTGCAACCTCAGAGAAATAGGTCATCATTCCTCTTATGGTATGGAAATACTCGTATGTTCTCTGCGTCGCTTCGATTATTCATAATGTGAATTTTATGAGCGACGCAGATTTTTAAAGTAATACAGTTGCGTCCCTTTTAATACAATGTATCGGGTGAAACAATAAGTTTGAAGATTATACAACTTTTCTTATAATACCATACACAAATCGTACAATTCAAAATAGCTCCATGATTTATATAAGCTTACGAATTTCAATATAATTCAGTAGTATGATTTCAACTGTCAAAATCAGACGCCGACGCTTGTCGTCGGCAGATAGAATGATAAATCCATTCGCACGAGCACCGAAATATTTCCCAACATTATATAACACCTGAGCCCTAAGAGTATTTCAAGCGGTAAAACAAATTGCACGAACCGCTTCGCCAAATAGAATATGCAAATCGCGTACCGAAGGAAGTCACTTGAGTATCTCCACCAAGGGTATGCTAACCCCTAGAAAACCCTTGAGGCAACAATGAACGTCGTTTACGCAGAGATAACTTATCGGTGAATGACAGCACATTGCTCAGTTTTGAATTGTCATAATTGAATTTATTAAAGAAATTAATAAGAAATCATTTCTAAGCGCCAGGCCGGACGACAATTTTCAAATAATTGTTTGATTACATTTCTATGTGTTCTAGAAAAAAATAATTTCCAAAATCAACGACTTTATTTTAAAACCAAAATTCGGATCTATCTATATTAACCAGTCTCTTCACTAACCAACATGTCACTTTCTAAAGCTATGCATTTTTTTTCCAAACCAAAAATCCCTTTCTGCAATGAATCAACATCGTCTGGTGTCATGTCCACTCAGCTTCGCTCCAAATCCAAACGTAGCAGAACATATATACCCTATCCTCTCTATGATAATAACTTTTGAAAAATTTAGAACTGTGTTGTTATTCCCACATACTCCAACATAAGAATAACAAACTTTTAAGTATATAAAAAGTGACTGCCACAGAAAAGATAGGAAATAACACACTTGGATTTTCAGTGTTATTTTCATATTGACCGTTATCGAAGAACGCGAATCAACATTTCCCCGAAGCCGTAGGCCTATTTTTTAAACTGCACGTTTACACTCGCCGATTGACAGCCAATCACGATCCGAATAAAAGCGACAGCAATGCCAAAATCGAAACTTCGATAAAACGTGACTTGGATATTTTACTAAAGGACAGTTTATTTTCATAACGTCAAATTATGTCATCTATTTATTTATCTAACAAAAAAAATTCAATCCAACTTTTTCACGTACAGTCCCTGTCTCTTTAACAGGTGGCGTTTCAACGTAAACTCAGAATCCCTACCGAAGGAACCACCCTGTCCTTAGTAAAATTAAAGACGTCTCGTAAACATTTTAAGAAAAGCAGACGTCTTCCAGCTTCTTCTCTTCCCTTTCGATTCACCCTATATCACCCTCAAATTATTCACTTACATCAGATAAGTATTTAGCAGATTCAGCTAAAAGTTCAATGAATAGCTTGTATATGGACTCTAGTCTAGACATCGGTTAATTCTGAAGTTAATAATTGTTTGGACGGTGACCTTTGACCGAGAAGTTTCAAGGATTAATTCTCTCTTGCGTACAGAGAACGATCGATTATTGCTGTATTACATACACACTACCTATTAAGTGATTCTTGTATGCATAACCTAAATACAAACCACCTATCGGCAGATTCTATAACTAGATACGCCGGATTCGCCTACTCTTGAATTTTGGAAATTTCATGTATCAGGCGATAATACTCACGATTTCTGTATATCGAATGTACGATATATGTGCCATATAACAGGAATTGGCGTGGGTAAATAAAATGAACTTTGTATCTGGTATTCTTTTAAATACTTGCCAATGGTAATTTTCGTATGTGGTACATGGACAAAATATCATTTCGATCTTTTTTATGATATTTTCAAATTTCCATTTCCATTGAAAATGCGATACTTCAGCAACGTGTAAAAAAATATATTTACGGTGTTTTAAATTATCTTTGTAAACCAATTTACTCGTTACGTACTGAAGTCACGTGCTTCGTAATACTATCTCACGCGGTAACCCGTTTCGTAAGATCAGTCACGAAGAGACCCTATTATTCGATAACAACTGCACGATTAACAGGCACAGAGAACCAAGGAGGAAGACAAACCTAATTTACTTCGACAAGGATAACCATGTATCAAATCTTCATTTTGAAATAATATCTTGTGAAAAAATAATTCTACGCGTTTTACTGCGCGTGCGTCAAGGTAACGAGATCTAGGGTGAAATTATAAAGTTCGAAGATAACTTTTGCAATATATAAAAAATATTGAATTACAAAAAAAAAAAAGAATACCCTAATTCCCAAATGACAACCGCAAAATATCAATTCAATTAATTTCTACTTCCAAGTAGCAGCCACGTGAAAAATTGATTACATCCATCACAAAGTACAGCCTGATATTTGGTGGTGTAGGCGTGCGATTGGAATATATTGAAACTTCAGGCCGAAATAACATTTTGAGTAACGCTAAAAAATGCCTTGTGTTTATTCAGGTCGTGGAAGAGCGTAAGATAATTAACGGATTAAAATGATGAAAAATATAACTGAATTTACGTGCATATTAATGGGACGAATTTAAGCGACAAAACTTTCGATATCACTTGGATGATCTAATGCTATCAAAAGATTCGATTACTCGCGTAGGTCATGAAATTTACAATTCAACGAGAGAGAAGCTTTTGCTTGGTACCGCAGTGCACTGTTGTGCAATTTATGGGCTTGACGTGCATTTCGACCTGAAGATTTCGCACCATAGGTTAAACAGTATGAGGACGCAGATGGTCAATTTCAAGCATAATATGCTGCGTGTGCTGTTTCAGCTGTTACTGCAGAGTTACCATGTACAGGGATGTGATTAATGGATACAAGGGTAAAGCTAAGAGTGATTGGCGACAGCTATTGGTACGTTTAAGCGAATGAAATATTTATTGATTATGTAGTAAACAACAAAGGGTAGCACTGACGAAATAATTATCACTACTTCATTTACGTAATTCATGGCCTCCTTCGACGTCGACGCGATTGCCAATGAATACATTGGAATTTTACAGAACTCGATTATATATTATTCGAATTGCTCTGACATTGGCGGGGTTACTTAACGCGGTTAAATTGATCCACGAGAAGTTTGAAACTTTACAAAAATTATAATCACGCTTTATAAACATTGCAGGGAGAAATAGTCCGAGAGGTTTTTGACACGTCTGAACCCTTGTAGGCCTCCGTGGGTGTATCTCATGCTGGTAGTCGACTTATGGGACACGTTTTACCTATAGATCTGTCCGCGTTTAATATGACTTTGGTATTTATGTGCTGCTCGGAATTTTAGTGATAAAGGTAATTCGTGGACTTAGTAGATCTAATGAATTTATATTATAATTATATCAGCCGATCTTCAGTTTGTTTGACAAAGTGCTAGGTTATTATATGAGTATAGTAAACGTAAATTATGAATGATTCTCGACGATAATTTGCACACATATCTACATTGCTGTAGAAACTTTTCAAGCAGTGAAATATATGTTTACTTAATAATTGGAAATTTGTATTCACCATTTCATTTGTTATTCTAATTTCTTCGTTTCGTGTCAAAAAAAATATAAGCAATTGCTACCCATCAATTTCTGGCTCCATTGTCTGTCATTTTGTGGTTATAGTCTGGCCTTTGATCTCTATCCATTGGTCCTTACTTCCTTTCAATTTGTTGTGAATTTCGTGGTGTAATATTGGATGATAGACGAGTCTCGTACCTATTTTGACATATAAATTAAATGGTTTTATCACTTGGAAAAGTACGAACATGCAGATTGATTTCACTTCTGGTACGTAACGACAATTTAGTTACGTCGCTAGTAAGGTATGTGTTTGAAAGTGCATGTTGCTAGATTGGTTGGAAGTTATTTAACAATTAAATATAACAATTAAATTACATTTACTTGAAAAAAAATAAAATTATATGTGGATAATATAAACTTAAGAATTTCATACAATTACAATGTTTTTAACTAGACTTCATCGATGAGTTGTCGCATGGCTCCATCTAGGGAAACATCTAAGAAACTGCTCGAAAAACGCAGGCAGAATTTATTGTATCACTAATTCAAATATAAGTATAGATACTGAAAACACGAGAATGAAAAACAACATGGCAATTATTAGGTGATTAATTCAAAGTGAGGTGTATACCTTGAGAAAAATTGTGGAGCTTTCATTTACCATCCGAGTAAAATGTAAAAGAAACTTCGTAGTGCCAGTTACCGCCACTCGTTGCACAAGGATTTCAACGTAGACGATTGATGTATGGATAGCTGACTCGCGGGAAGAAATGATAGAGGAGAAGTATTTCAAAGTTGTACAGAGCATGAAGAATGTAGAAAATGATATTGTGAAATGGGTCCTTCCCCACCCATTTCCGTGAGGTCTTACATCTCCAAGAGGAAGCTGCGATCCCTCCGAGACCCATCAGATTGTGAATTGAGGAGAAAACCCGCAAGTCCTGATACCGCCAGGCTCAGGATTCAAGGGAAGAACTTCAGGAACGAAAGGAAGCCAAACAGAGCGACAAAGAAAAACGTAAAGGATAAGTTTAAACGCGTATGTCTCTCGTTTCTGACGGAGAGTGACGTTATTCCAAAAAGTGCTCAAAGGCACCAATACTACTTCAAGTGAAGCTAGCTCAGGAACACAAGTAAAGGGAGCTTCTTTGTTCAGAGCCAACGGACTAGGCCGATCGACCTTCCCACAGACACATAGGATCGTCTCCACCCACGCAAGTGCTCAAGGGTCAGAGACGTCTTGCAGCGTTTTCAACAAAGCGAACAAAATATACTACAATCGCGAAAAACAGACGCCGTTAGATTGACTGTACGCAAGACTATGGTCGTAGCGTCCCTAAGGGTGCTCAAGACCCCCGTCGGGAGGTCCGGAAAGACCATATTGCGACCATAACTTGGGCCCGACCTAATGAGCAAACCCAGCAAATGAGCCGGAAGGGCAACGACCCGTTACCATAGTCCACGTGTGTTTCTCTAACAGGATGAACTACCCTCGTATGACTACTCGAAGAAATATGTTCAGTCTGACCAAAGAAATAGGAAAAGCGAAACAAACACAGTGGATAGTGAGGGGGAACAGAAGGAATGAAGGCAGAAAAAAGAAAATAGTCAAGAAATAAGAAAGTAATATAGTAAGGAATAAGAGTAGGAAAGTAAAGAAGAAATAAATATAGAGAAAAGGAAGGATCAAAATTTGTAAAACTGGAGCGACCAAGAGACCAGCATAGGGCACCGGCTCGTGGAAGAATGAGCGCTCCGCGTTCGGTCACCCCCGTAAGTGAACCCCACATCCCCCACTTTCCGGAATTTGTGCCAATAAATTTCAGAAATTTTACGAAGTTTGAATTTAATTATATAATAGTTTTTTTAACAATGACTTAACACGACCGTCTTCATTTATCGTAATGACAACAAGATTAAAATATTAATATATATATTAATAAAAAAAATGTTATAAACACGACTGGAATACTTGCGCTGTGATCAGCGGTAACTGAACTACTGAGGGTACCTTCCGAAATGTACTATCAAGTACTGTGAGTTCCTGTTTACCTGTATGCAATACGCAGAATGTCAGTGGGTGTTTTTCTTTTACCGACACAGTTCGGTGTACATAGATCGACATACTTGTATTTTATTTACGGCTTCTGGACTTCGCGCACCAAAAGTAGCAGGTTTCGACCGTTACGACCAATGGGTAAAGAGCATCGAGCTGAAACACACACGTACAAAGCCGTAAATGAAAGATGAAGTGTGTCGATAAAAGAAAAACAGCCAGTGTATTTTCGAACGTACCATTGGTTTAAAAATATTGCGCGCGAAAAGAATTGATTTTAACCTCATTACGGGCCAATTTCACAGTTGTAGACATACATGGTATTTGATAAGAATAAAGAAATGAATACTCCAGCAAAAATTAAAAAGCTCGATACAGTAGTTGTCAATAGAATTGCTGCTGGTGAAGTAATACAAAGACCAGCGAATGCTTTAAAAGAATTAATTGAGAACAGGTTAGTTTCGGTTGTATGTTTTAAATATAATGTCTCTTCTAATTGCATATACAATGAATCTTTGCAGCCTTGATGCTAAATCTACTAATATTCAAATTACTGTTAAGGATGGTGGTTTAAAATTATTACAGGTAAGAATTAAGAACGTTCAACATTTTTTCATTATCATCTAACTTGTATCCTTCATAGATTCAGGATAATGGTACAGGTATTCGAAAAGAGGATATGGAAATTGTTTGTGAAAGATTTACAACTAGCAAACTGCAAACATTTGAAGACCTTAAATCGATATCCACATTTGGATTTCGGGGAGAAGCTTTAGCAAGTATAAGTCATGTAGCGCTTCTTACTATTATTACAAAAACAGTTGATGAAAAATGTGCTTATAAGTAAGTAATATCATATTCTAATATTTGAGCAAAATATAAACTTTTCCGAGAAAGTCTTTTCTCATAGACATTACCCAAGATGAATAATATAAATAAAATGATACTTTACATTGAATAAAAATCAATAATTCAATAATTGCAAAAATAATAATTTATTGATTGCATCGATAATTTGTTCCATTGTTAATCATGTTTTAAAATATGGAGGAAAGCTATGAGAAATATTAAACTTGTTCTAATATGAGAATCTTGTTATAAATAGATAAATGTTATCAATAGGGGTTCTTACATAGATGGCAAGTTAAAAGCACCGCTAAAGCCCTGTGCTGGGAATCAGGGAACAACAATAACAATAGAAAATTTATTCTACAATGTTGCTACTCGACGAAAAGCATTTGCAAGTACTGCTGAAGAGTTTGCTAAAATTAGCGAAGTTGTTACAAGATATGCAATTCACAATCCAAAAATAAGCTTTACACTAAAGAAACATGGTGAAGTTAGTCCACAGGTAAAAGGAGATATTATTTAAAATTATTTTCTCTTTCAATCTCTACTCCTTATACTTATCTAGTAGTTTGAATAGGTTCGAACCCAATATAATTCGACACATATGAACAATATTCGAGCTCTTTTTGGTAATCCAGTTGCACGAGAGTTACTTGAAATCGATCTAGAAGATGTGACATACAAATTCAAAATGCACGCTCTTGTGACTAATCCAAATTATTCGGCGAAAAGGATGACACTACTGCTCTTTATTAATCACCGACTTGTCGATTCAACTCGTTAGTACTTTATGAATAAATATATTAATATTAATCACTAATTGTGTTCATTTATCAATATATGTATTTCAGCTATTAGAAAGATGCTAGAAGATTTGTACTCGATATACCTTCCAAAGAAGACACATCCTTGGTGTTATATATCTCTTGAAATAAATTCAACTAACATCGACGTCAATGTTCACCCCACTAAACACGAAGTTCGCTTTCTTCATGAAGATTCCATACTGGAGAAGATGAAAATTGCACTCGATGAGAAATTAGCCAGTAACAATGCTGCTAGAACTTTTTATTTACAAGCTCGCCTTCCAAAAGTGGACATTACCAAAGAGACTCTTAAAGAAGTCTTGCCTGAATACGATAAGAATCGTTCAGATGCAACGAAAAAGATACACGCACGAGAAATGATCAGAACTGATTCATCTGATCAAAAGCTGGATAAATTTAATTTCACGATTCATACAGGAACGAATCATACTAATAGCGATACCGAGAAGAAATCTGGAAACGTAGATATAAATGCATCACTTTGTGTGGAAACTAAAACCACTAAAAACGATCGTACAGTATCAAATATCAGTGATATTTCAAACCCCATAAATAATAAGGATAACGGCGAATTGACCAATTTAAATGAAAGTTCTACACGTGCACATCCGATTGACAATGATTTGACAAACGTTACCCAAAACCCAATCGAAGAATCTCAAGGACAGTGGAGTGCAATTTTAAATGATACAAGTACTTCTGAATCAACATCAAAATTAAGTAATGGTCGAGATCACACAGGTGCATTTACTCTGTCAGATCAAGAGAAAGACAATCCTGAAGAAACTAAAGAGACAAATTATAGTTATTTTGATTTGACCAAAGAGGATGATTCTGAAAATCAAGACACAATAATGGACGATTGTTGCGATCCTGTAGCAAAGAAAGCCCTTGAAAGGGTCTATCAATATCTGGGGAATCCACATACACAGAGCAGTACTTCACAAAAGTCAGGTGCTGAAGCTGATATGGAAAAAGAGGAGGAAAAAGATGTATTGTGTACCATACCCGAAAAATGTTCATCATCGAAAATAATAGAAACTAAATCTGCACCAGAATTCAAATCCTATTCAGTTAATAGTTTCATGAGGGAAGTAAAATTGATGAGTGTATTGACACTGAGAAAGGAAGTAGAAGATAATTATCATGAAGGACTCAGAGAGATTTTATCAAATTTAATATTTGTCGGCTGCGTCAACGAAAAATTTGCTCTCATTCAAAGTGGAGTTAATCTTTATATTTGCAATACTCAAAAATTGGCGTAGGTATTGCTTTTTTGAAGGTCATGATGTTGCATAAAATATTATTCATTAACGGTATCTCTGTTCATTTAGCGAAGAGCTTTTTTACGAGATTATGATCTACGACTTTGCAAATTATGGAGTTATAAGATTTTCGGTAAATAATATTGTACATTTCATAATTATTAACCCTTTCTGCAATGTCCTTTTATTCAGCAGACTTGCCAATCGGTAAATATTTCGAATATGCGACGTCTTCTACAGTAGTCTACAATAGCGAAAGGGTTAACAATTGTTACGCATCGTTCATATTATGCTCTACGAATTTGTAATGAAATTTAACTTTTTGTACTTAAGGATCCATTATCACTGTACGATCTGGCAATGCTTGGTTTGCAAACAGAAGAAGCTGGGTGGACCGAAGAAGATGGTAAAAAGGAGGATTTGTCAACTAGCGCACAGGAATTATTATTAGAAAAGGCAGATATGTTGAAGGAATATTTTTCTATTGTAATTGACAAAAAGGGATATTTGAAATCATTACCGATATTACTGGGTCCGTATATCATTATAATTATTATCACCTAAAATTTCCTATGTTTTAATTAATAATGAGATTCATTTTCAGAGAAATATTTCCCATACGAAGCTGAACTCCCACTGTACATATTACGCTTAGCAACTGAAGTGGATTGGACAACCGAACAGCCTTGTTTTCAAGGAATTTGTAGAGAGACTGCGAAATTGTTTAGTTGTATCAGTCCAAATGATGAAACTCATGACTGGAAACATGTGACTGAGCATATTTTATATCCTGCCATAAAAGAAAGCTTATTGCCACCAAAACATTTTGCTCACGATTCTACCATATTGCAGATAGCAAGTTTACCTGATATGTACAAAGTTTTTGAAAGATGCTGAGACCCTGTATCGATACTTTTTTTTAAAAATAATGAATATTTTGTTTTCTACAGCTTATGTTTTTAATTAAAAGATAATATGCCCATCTCTTTCGAAGACATCTATTTATTTTGATAAGAACTATGGCTCTTGCAGTGCAGATCCTACACATACATTTTTTAACAGCAAAATGAAATAAAGTCTCACCGTACTAGATGGTTATGCCTGATTTCAGATAAAAACTACTTGGATTCACATCTATTCAAGGAATTAAGCTGCAAAAGTTTCTATTGAATTAAAATTAAAATTTCATTGACATATTTATGAACCCAGAGCTTCTTACTCATTTAGCCCATGAAGTAGTCTTTGGTTAAGTACCCTTGTCCACTACCGGCTGTACTTGACTGTACAAGTCAGCATCACCACCCCTTGGGCGCCAGCTTAGCTTCTTGTCTGCTGGGAACATTCCACGCGATTTAACCAATCCTGTCTGTTTGCTAATACTTGCTTATCAATTTACGAGGCAGTCCATGAACGAAAATTTTGGTAATTAGAGCAATCATGTAAGTGATGCCTCCATAAATTGAAGTAATAATTCATTATCAGATGCTCTGATCTTATAGGCTCATATGCTCATGAAAATTTGATCGCTATAACTCGATAACCAATCAATTCTTGAACGACAGGGGGATTACTATACACAATGCTATAACTGTTATTTCAACTTTTCATACTTTTTCAACCGTTTCAAATAAATATGATATTGTATATACGTGTTTTTTTTTCACTGTATCACACATCGATACATTTGAATACTGCTACCAATAACAAATCAATACAAAGAATTAATATAAATGCGAAGTTGTTTGGAAACTAATTCATAATAACAACGTTCTTGGAAATTTGTGTCTCTCAGTACGGACTAGTTCAAACCGGTCAAAACTAGTAAATATATAAGACCCCAACTATTTATAACAATTCGATAGCCACGGGGTTAGATATAAAGCATCTTAATATCCCTGATTAACGCCCGTTTCCTCCGACATTAATCGGAGTTTAAACTCTGGTTACCCCATCTTAAAACTATATTTAAAAAATTGAACCAGGCTTAAACTACGTCGGAGGAAACGGGCATATGTGTATCAAAAAGCCTTACTAATCCGTAAGTTCATTATCATGAAATTAATTCCAATGCATATTTATTAAGATGAGTCGATGAAACGATGACAGGAAGTCGCAGAGAGCTTGCGGTGTAAAGAAAATAGGAAAAGAAGGTGGCGGTAGTATTTGAGTCGGAGAAGCGTAAAGCCATAGAGGTAGGGGAAATATTGAGAGAAGTAGGAGAAACGTGCAAGCGCAGGATGTAGAAAGCAGGAACGCCGGCGCCGTCACGTCGAGCTTTATCGGGCTACGGAGAGTCGCGAACTAGCGCCCCGACGTCGAATTTCGGTACTTCGAGGGTAGCATCTACGTCAGGAAAAGCTCCGAGCTTATTGGTCCCGGTCCATTGTTGCGTATTGATTGCTGCGGTGTAGTATGGTCGTCGAGACACTTGGTCGTCGGTGATCGGCGCGGTGGTGGTGAGGCGATAGGTTAAGCGCGGAGCGCATCTTCGTGTTTGCCTTCGTAGTGTGCTAGTGGGGGATTAACGATAGATTGCGAAGCAGGGAGATAAGTTCGCGTTAAAACCCCAAACAAATTATGAAGCGTATCAAATGTAGACTACTGGCTGGTCAGTGCCGGTGAATGTGTGACCTGGAGGCAGAGATCTGCCGGAATGACGTGCGACGAGATCATCGAGTCTCCGGTAGAAGACTGCCTCAAGGTTCGGAAATGGTGGTGTTTCGTCCTTTCAAGCATCTTCACGTTCCTCGCCGGATTGCTGATCGTCCTCCTCTGGCGGGCGTTCGCCTTCCTTTGTTGTCGCAAGGAACCCGAATTCGCTCCCAATGACCCCAAACAGAAGGAGCAGAAGGCGGCCCGCCAGGGCAAAGAGTTCGAGGGGACCTTCATGACCGAGGCCAAGGACTGGGCCGGCGAGCTCATATCCGGGCAGACCACCACTGGACGTATCCTTGTGAGTTTTTTTTTAAATCAATTCCCTTCTCATCTCTATTATTCTTACTTGAAATTCTTGGCTTTATTTCCCATTGGCCTACTTCAGCCTTTTATTTCCGTTTTGATGTTTCTCTCCTTGTCCACTTTTTTTTTTTCTTATCTAGTCTTGTAACGGACTTCCTATTATCACGGTTAGCTGTTCTAATTCTCTTACTTGACCTCTCACCTTTTGTTTCTTTCTATTCCAACCAATCCCATTATCGTCTTTCCTAAGATGTCGTGGCCTTATGAGTTTTGCCACCTGCAAAATCCTGCTCTATATTCAGTCCTTGTACGGCATGAGAATTATATTGCGAGTCGCTAGCTGCGAGTTTGAATGCGCGCAGTTTTCTATGCCGTTGTCACATGCCTTTTGTGGATTCACAATGACGACTCGTTTAGAACTTCACTTTTCTAGCTGTACGAAATATTTGAGACTTGGCGTTGAATTCTTGGCGCTCTATTGGCCCAGGATTCTAGTGGTAAATGCGTGTCTTGCTAGTCGGCTGAACTGCCACGCTGGCCGACAACTGTTGGATATAAATTCTATGCACGAGTAGATGCAGAGTGCTTGCAGCCATACCGACATTTTGAATCTAGTGACAATTTCGCGCCTCTTGGAGAACACTTATTGGAACAAATCCAAAAAATATGATGGATGTTTTGGGATTCGCCATATAACGTACTTAGCGTCTCGAGAGTTATAACGTCAGACTGAGTGGCAGTTCAAAATTTTCCTATCGAATTTCGTTAAACCTTCGTGTTTCGGAAGTTTAGGCGAAGTGACGTTAACGACGCTATACAATTTTTATATGAGTTCGTTCACTGATAAATCCCATACTTCAATTTATTCACATTGCGTAATACACGGAGAAAGTTTATACACATAATTTTGACATTACTTAAAATACAATATAACATCGAAATACTATTATAAAACTGTCACTAAAATTCAGATCCATCTCACTTACGCTTCACCTCACTTTTACAACCTACTCTTTAAAATCGTCCAAGTAATCAATGCTGTAGTAAAATCCAATCAGAGTTAATTAGTGCTCAAACGTTATCTGCCAATAAAGCCTGAGGATGCTCATTGTTCGATGTAATTTATTTTCAAACAAACTTTCATTCAAGCGAAATTACAGTGGGTTTGCGCATTGAAATGCAAAAATTATATACAATTTACATAATTTACAATCTATATGTCTCCTGGCGGTTATTTCCAATTTAAAAAACCATAACAAAATATTTCCACAGACAATTTTAAAATAATATCCAATGACTCGTCTTGTTCTCAATTTGATTCCCGTACATACGAGTTACCGTGTCTCCTAGAACCGTGTCCACCGTGACGCGCAGCTCAATAACTCGTACTTCGTAGAGTCGAGACACGCAAAGTTTATGAATATTGTATGTCAACCCCCTTGTAACGATGAATGTTCGTGCGGTTATTTGAATAGAATAACAAAAAATGGGATAATGGAGTACATATAGAAAAAAGTAAGGTTAACAAAGGAAATAATGTGGATAAAAAAGAAACTAACGATATCACGACTTGTACGATCCCTACGAGAAGAGATGGCCGGTGACCTGATTCCCGTTCAGAGCTAGACACATTGCCGACGACCCCGGGAGGGGGGAGGGAGGGATTTTCTACGCAGTGCGTGGCTCTGCGTAGAACGCGTCTTCCACCCCAAAAGATTACAGCTCTGGTTACCAACCTCTACTAGGGACATATTCTACCCTCTTTCCCTAGGCATCTACCCAGAAAGTTCCTCCTTCCGTCTGCTACTTCACTCTGGAGATAAGGATAGCATGCAATTGCCCAAAAACTTCATTCGTATCTATGTTCATTGGATAAGGGCGGATTCACATGGTTTAACACTAAACGTATCATCGACGGGTCATTTGACCCTTTCAAGGCTAACAATATCTACGTTTACAAAAAATTGTCGGTATGTTTAGTGTTAACGTCGTAGATACATTCAATAGGACATACAGGGTGGTTTAGAATTTGAAAAGAGTTATCTCCCCTTTTTTCTGCTTATTTGTCATTACGTTTACTGCTCCCAAAATCCCTCATTGTTTAGACGTGTATGTAGCGGAGTATTTTTTGATATTAATAATTGCGTTAACTGGATTAATTTATTAGAATCCGTCGTGTATCAGGTATAGGTCTTATTTAGTAAAGTTGGGATTTATTAAGTTACAGCGTTAGGTGACGCGTCCTCTCACCCCTATCACTGCTATTTATAATTCAGCTTGACAGAGATATTACCAGCAGCAGATCGATACGTGCAAGGAAACGAATAAAGTTCCCGAGGGATATAGTTGTTTTATTCGCGTCACGAATACCTTGCGCTGCGTCCTTGTAAAGTTTCTAAGGGATGGAAGAGTACGAGGTTTTCATGTAACACTGCAAATGACGCGTGGGGGAGGCTAAAGTGAGATCGTGCATTAAATTTCGATGCTGCTCATAAATTTTAGTTTTGGATTAAACAGCCCGCTGATTTCAGGTACGAGTATGGGGATGGATATCGATGTGGGCTAAATTCGTTAAAAAAAAAAAAAAAAGAATATTCATTGTCTTCGACGTGTTCTAGCAACCTAGTTTCAACCCTTGCACTCGTCATATGAGGAACAATGTATCTTTTCTCCTTGTTCTCTTCCTACTCAGACAACGAATAGGTCCGTTAGCGAGACTTCGCGAAGGAATAATTGGTATGTACCTAAATTTAGAAGTTCACTTTGGGATCTGCTTGAAGTGTGACGGGTGCGAGAGGAGGACATTGGAAAATTGGACAGGTATATTTTACCCGAGGGCAATTCGCAGGGTTGAACTATGATCGTTTTTTCGTTATCAATGGAATATATAACCCACTTAGATAAGAGTGATAGGCAATTTGACTAGTGCGTAATATGTGACAATGAGCCTGAATGATAGTTCAGTGACAAGTATCAATGATTCAGTGCTCTGTGCCAATTTACACAGAAGTCACTGACATGGTCCAGACTGCATGACAGAGTAATATCAACTTCCGGTTTACTTCTCCTTAGTCCTTAAATCCACCCCGTCTCCCCAGGACTTCAGCCTGACGCGTCTATTAATATAACCATGTTTTCAAAAAATTATGTCATCACTTTGACTAGGACCTTGAAACATCTAAGGTGGTGTACAGTGAGGCGTCGGACAGTTGGGTAACACTAATAGCCCAGTTGCCAGGGCTAATGACTGTCGCAACGTACCTATCTAAGGTGCCTTTGAAGCACGTATAAGATACGTTTCGTCGACGTTGGCTCCTTGGAGATCTTCAGCACGCTAATTTGATCGTTGGGGCCTCCGGCTGCGCCATCATCGATGATCCGTTACGGCCGTTGCCAATCCCTTACGGAGTTCATCTAAAATAGTACCGAAGAGACGTCGTGAGTGAACCGTAGCCATTTTCCCATCTCTCAGTGAAACTCGAGTATGAAATTTTATTTCAATAAGAAACGCCATAGCAAGCTATCGCTATATAGAATCGTACAGGAAGAGTCCTTTAGGACTTTATTGAAAGTCACACATGGCACCTGACACAGGCAGGACGGTTCGTATGGAATCGTGACGCTTTCGTATCGACCAATAATACGATATTGTTATGGCACCGTTCCTACCAACACATGCATTCCCAACACGTACGCCAGGATCTATATATGCGCACTTGTGAATACGTGCGCCAACCCCTCCAATACTCTATAGATTCTGCCTGAAACTGGCACATGCGAGCTTCCGCAGTCGCAGAGTATCTAATATGTAAACCATTTACTGGTCCGGTGGTGTAGCGCAAACTAAAGGTTTTTAGAGCGTAAACGAGTCCAAAGACTCGTCCTGGAAAGACGGAACGTACGGGTCATTATGTTTCTTTTTTTCCTCGCTTCCCCTCTCCTGGTCCCTTTTCATCCGTACATCCTTTCTTTCCTTCTTTGTCCTCCTCCGTGTACAATTCCTTTCATTTTTTTCTGACGGTTCGCATCCTTCCGCTCGGCGACGGACCATTCTACCTTCTTCGAAATAGAGGACCTGCGCTTATACGGCTGAATATTTTTTATTTTCGAACCCACGAAAAATTATAACCTATCTAACATCGCCTGTATACGCATTACTGCCGCTTGTAACGGGTTTCGTGTGGGCTCGACTTTACTTGAAATTCGTTTATCTTGTCTCTCATGCCGTCGTTAGAAACGGGAACGCGGCATAATAGTTGGGCCGTGACAACACCGTATCTATAACTGACGGTATATGTATATACGTAATCGCGATTCACTCCTGCATAGAAGCGACGTGAACACAGCGTCCTGTTAGGAACTACGAAGGGACTGTGGTAGGTTTATTAGATACGGTAGAGTGTCAGACTGAAAAAGCAGAGCGAATTACCGAGCTTCTTACCTCCTTATACTTTCAGTGCCTTTCAACTCTATACGTGTCGCTAGATTTGCTCTGGCGCTTATTATTCCTCTTCGTCTATCCTGGTTTGAGCAAAACGTAGAACCGTTCCTATCAGCCCTACCGTGAAATTTCTCGTGTTTACATCGCCTGCTGGGTTCCCTGGATTATTGTTAGTCATTGGCACTGGTGTACCCAATCTATTAGCACGGGCCACTTTGCATCCTTATGAAAGATGATATTTGCTGCCGTGGAGTGGTCGATCGATATCACAGCGAATCCGCTTCTCTGGATGCTGTGCTGGACCACCGTGAATTTGTATATTTATGGCAATGCGCCATCGGTAGGTAAATTCGATATCATTACGTATGGACGTGTTTATATTAGCAAAATAGGATCCTCTTAACGCCAGGCGCACGGCTCGCCATTTTTTATATGACTAGAGTATACCTACCTATGTTTTTCTTTATTCTACGGATTTCGAGATGTATTATCCTACTGTCTTTCGTTTTTCTAATCGATATCGTCGAATTTCTTTATTTTTGAATTTTCACGCGAGTGACTTATAGAGATGAAATATTTTAAGTGATCCACTTACTTTTTGCACTTGGAAGTTCTGCTAGAACTTGTGCCAGACAGTTTGACAATATCTCATGCAAAATCCGTCCGCTTCGCACTAACCGCCCGTAATGTGCATTCCGTGTTCAATAAGACTGGCGACAGTTATGAAATAGTATACCTATTAAATCGCGTCGATTAAACTGAATTATGCAATGATCTTATATACATATATACAGTTCTCTGTACTTTCCCTTATCCGATAACGCTCAACTTGAGAAAAGCATTATATACTTTTTTTTTTTACATTTTATCACCGGTAAAAGTTTTTTTGAAAAAATTTTTTATTTTTCAATTTCTTAATATGGTCCTTCGGTGATGCTGAATGCAGTTGCGAACGCTATAGCTAAGTAATTATAGGCCCTCGCAATTAGCGTCGAGCTATGATTGGAATGTAACCTTTAGACAATGCGCCAAGGAAATATATATATATACACACACATATATTCAACAAATATCTTAGTATACATATACATAGTTATCTGTAAGTACGCAATAGGTTGTAGACTCTATGAATATATATATATATATATTATATATATAGGTATATATGTATTAGTGCGTTTCAAAAATAAAACCTTCTAACAACGTCCTCGCTTTTGTCGGTTTTGACGAAAGGCATTAGTGTCAGGATTCGGCAAGGGTGGCGTCGAGTGCTTTTAGATTCGAAATATCGTCCACGACACACGTTCCTTTC
Organism: Calameuta pallipes; assembly: GCA_030142375.1. NCBI lineage: Eukaryota > Metazoa > Arthropoda > Insecta > Hymenoptera > Cephidae > Calameuta > Calameuta pallipes. The sequence goes on from JARQSW010000315.1 coordinate 452,797, forward strand.
CGTGCACTTGGCAAAACTGCTGTTCCTTATTGAGAACGCGGGTTCGGAAAATTGAATATGCCCGGACGTAGATAGCTTAACAAAGATTCGAATTATCATAATCATTATTTAGGTTATCCCATACAGTCTTTATGTGTGTATCGTTAGGCATCGTTCATCCGAAATAATTCGAATCGGCGAATGAGCAATGCGAATGACAGATCTTGGATGAGGAAAGTTGCTGGTAAATGGATTTTCAAGCTTTTCAGAAAATGAGCGATCATAGAGAAGATTGTACCTATTTATTCCCATGCTATAATTGGAATTTAACCTTTAGCCAACGTCCAAGCAGGTGACCCAGCAGTCGACCTAGATAACGAAATTTGTTCTTCCCTACTACGGGTCCAGGCGTCTCCTGCCTCTTTCGCGAGTACGCCCGGCGCTTCAATCTCATTAATCATTTAATTTCATCCCATCTCTCGTAGCCTGCAGGCGCCACGATCATTTGGCGAAATTCTATTTTAAAGCGCGCATTGCGGCAAAGGTGTTGTTTGTTGTTGCAGGAATTGTTTACTCGCGAAACTCTTATCGAGCGACGGAAAAGCTTCTCGATCGTCTGGTGAAGACGTTTTCTGTTTTCATTGAGTCCATCTTCGAGGGAGGTTTATTATTATTTTTTTTTTTACGTCACTTTGGTACGAATGAATCATGCTGCAGCACATTGATATGAATTATATATATATATATTTATGCAAATAAAAGTTTCTCTTGGTAGCATAATTTTTTATTCATCAAACAAAATACCTTGCCGTTTTGACACGCAGTAAGAGTAGGTCAACAAAGACGTTCGCACGCAACTGCAAGCACCTGCATTGACGACAGATGCAGCTGGTAGATCAGTTCACGACGCAGCGAACTAGCCGGGACTTCACACTGCTAAAGCTTACACTATACCTCTCGCAAAGCTAATTCTCGTGCACGCGACAAATTCCCCGTTAAACGTCACCAAAAGAGGATTAAGGGCGTATATCATATTTGGAAGAAAAGTCGTTAGCGACTCTGGCCACGCGCCAGGAGCTGATTCCAAGAATGTAACAGATTTGTCATGTTGTGGGAGGCGGAGGAAAAGATAATCGCATTTACCTTTCCTATTGGAAATATAATGTAGCCGTTTCCAACTGACACAAATTTCAGTGTGCCAAGGCCCAGCTACCGATAATCCCATTTCTATTGGTATAATACTAAAACCAACTAAGGTACCCGTCCCCCCGTCTTTACCTGCAGACATAGAAAAGTATTTTTTTCCCATTTTCTAAAAATAAAGACGTAACTTCTTACTGTATATTGGAGGACGTGAAAGTTATGAAAAAAAAAAAAATAATATTCAGGATAGAGACTCTTCGTCCAGAAACACGAATTGCTCTGACCAGCATTCACGGTATCGACCCGCCCTGCGAAATTACCGACGGACGACAAGTTTCTTGGCAATTTAGGGTGAGGCGAGTATTCGCAAAGTTTTCCTAGCTGGATGTTTGTATGTGCAAAAGAGAAGGCATGGAGGAGATGGAACGAGTGCCTAGGAGGGTCGGTTTATACGCAGTAAAAGCTCTCGCTGATGGAGTTCGTCGCGATGCCGTTCGAGGATAGTTGAAATATGTGGCGCCGTCGGCGTCCCGACGCCTCACCGTCCTATCCCTGACGCCTTGTTTATCTTCAAAATTGGGCTAACTTGGCGTCGTAGAAGTAACTCTTCTCTCGATCCGTTTCCTCATTATAAATCGTCCAGGGCAGAGACGTCCCTTTATGGATTCTCGAATTTGGCCTGAGATTGACCTCTGAGGAGACATGAGGTCATATCTCGCTAATGTTATCTTGCACCAGGAGTTCACGGATCGACGGGCACCTTCCACGTACGCGATTTCAATTCTGATAATTTTCTCAATGGAAACGTACTTAACCCTTCGTAGCGAAGAATATCGCGAATTGGACAGGGCATTGTGGGTAGAGATATCAAAGATGGCGTCCTTCTCCGATATCTTTCCCTTGTGTTCATGACTCGTCTCCGAAGAACTTTCTCGAAGATTTTGTTTTACTAAAAATAAATCTTCCGTCAATCTTTCCTGTTTTCCGTAACCTGTCTCGCGTGATTGGTTATATTTTACGTTCCGTTGTTTACCATGCGTGAAACGCGAAACATGCGAAACTAGAGAAAAGGACAGAAGCTTTATTTAAAACTCGCTCGTGAAAACGAACCTGGTCAAATAAATACTTCTCGAGATGTTTTGCCTCTTGCACCTTCTCGGCTCTGCGAAAGAGGAAACAGGTGTCAGATCATCCATCCGATCTGCTGCTACTTCTCGTGAACGTCGCATCTTGTATCCAACATCTTTTAACATGGGTATATAAACCAACCGAAAGCAAACACGAGTACGCTGCGAGGCAGGGCCGACTGTTGTGTATTATTCTAGCTCGATACGGGACTTTACTAATCATACAGTAATTTACGTAGCGATAGCCCATGTCAAAGAGAATGACTAATTAATGTAGAGGGACAAAAAACGACCTTATCATGCAATCAATGAATTTATCATATGTACATACGATAATGATGAAATTTTTAAAATCCTTTTCTATTTTTTTTTTTTGGAAATTATATATTCCATGGTTATTTTCATCGCACGATAATTCGCATCCTTTTCACGTGGATACCTATGGGTATTTTCAAAGTCAAGGAAATTCTTAGTTCAGGTATATCAACAAGATAGTACCTACTCCACACGTGGCCTAGTCTCCTAGGGCCTGACTTTAAGTGATCATGTTATAAATAACTGTCGAAATACACGTTGATACGCTTTGCCCGTGAGCCACACTAATTCACATGCTAAAATAGGAACAGTGTCCTTTATTTATAGTAGAGTGTGATTGGTTTGCGGGCGTCAACGCGTATCCACCAAAGTTGCGACGTGCCAGGTCGGGAGCATCTCGAATACCCAGCTAGCACCAGGAGGTTGCTTTCTGACGTCAATGAACGATCCTACGTATTTACGTCGGCAACAAGCACCACGTTGCTGGACGCTCCTCGAGCTTTGACGCGAATTATCTCGCTGCTTACGTAGGAATTATAGCAGTTGAGAAAAATATGTAAAAAATTTAACCCCCTAGTTATCTTTTGCCATTTATATCACGCGAATCGCGCTACGGACTGAATTAATCTTTTTTTATTTCATTCGTTTTGCTATGCGGATAGAGAAAAATATAAATAAATATTTTTAATCCATTAAAAGTATACACGTAGCTATTCGGCTTGCCAGCCAGCTGCTCGTGTCGAACGACCTAATTAGCACGTATTTACGATACGCGATGTATATATATATATATTGCCGGAAAGTTCTTGTATAATGTCTACGGAATTAAAAAAATCACAAGACCTCAGCTCTAACGTACCTATTTCTATCTTCGGTTCTGTTGCTAAGTCGAAATACGTCGCTGCCAAGTATTAGCATTTAATAGAAATATATGTATTTTCGAATAACGTACGATGTCGATTCACGCCCTCCTACCTTTATACGACATCATCGGTTATATTTATCTGACCGTTTTAAAGTAGCGAATCATCCTGACTCTCTTCTAGGGATACGTTGTAAATTTGGATACGTGCATTTCGAACAAAAAAAAATAAACGTACGATTGCGTGAGGTCTGTGACCTGTCCTCTTAATTCTATAAATAAATATACATGCGATGTTGAAAAACCACAGGATAAGATTGTAAACTGTGAAGCTGAAAAATTTCATCACACGTTCACGTGTGAGTTGATGAAATTTGGACTTTTTTTTTTTCTTTTTAACGTAAAATATTATTTAGATATCTAGGCTGATGCGGGCAGTAAACAAATGATTAAATTTATTTACTGTCCTTTGCTTATTATCCATTCTTTCGAACAGATCGAATTTGATTTTTGGATTTTTGAAAATTTTTATCAACATCGTCCAGCGACGTCTCGTGGGACGTGGGAAAGACATTCATTTCACAGAGTGCTCTTGGTACGTGATCCGGAAGTACCTGTACGAACGTATGAATTCAATGAGTGTCACTGCTGTCTACTACTTGTAGAACAACATTCGGTACGTGGACTTATTTTGATCGTAACATCGAGATCCTACAGGCTTTTATAACTCCACGTGGTTCGAGTTGTAACAGCTGCAAGCCAAGAGGAAAAAAGAAGAAAAAAGAATAATGGAAGCTACTAAAACGTTGTAGAATTTACACGTGACGCGAATATACTCGCATGAATCAGGAGCACGTGTCGTTGCATCTAGACTATCAGGAAAAAGGTCGTCGATTTTCATTGAAAAATATATAAGAAATTTTTCGATATTTTTTTTTTACCACACGGGGGACTACCCTCAATTCGGCATGTCTCGTGACAAGTGCACAGGTGCAACATAAGTGCAAGGGTACGACTTGCATCTGCATCTGGTCCTTTAAATGCAATTAATCGTAAAATTCCAACGGGAACGAATAGCGATAACCCAGTGACCCACATTAACCCTTCCTTGAAGTGTGGTTACACGTGGTAGCATTGTGGTTGAAGATGGACACAATTATTTTCGGCTTTTCAACTGTACTTAGCCCTAAAATTATCTATAGATATAAAGGGTGTCGTATATATAGTAACTGCTAGTCGGGATCTTGTCTGCCTGCCTGCCTAGTTGCCTGTTTGCCAGCTGTCCAAGCCAACCCCCCACGACTAGTGCAACGGAAATCACGGGAATCGATATTGGCGGTCTGCTCTGGTAAAATTCCCCAGCCAAGTACAGTGGCTTAGAGTGGCAAGAGGGATGAAGATAAGCCGAGGAGCAAGAGCTTTCGCGCACATGCTACCCGTTTGCTTGCATCACCGGAGAAATGCTGACTCCTCTAGTTTCAGTATGATCTTCTAGCTGAGAGCAGCGGGGAATATGGAATAGAAAGTGCTCAAGAGTAGTCCCCATATAGGCTGATTGTGTCTGGCACAAAGGTACCAGTAAACAGTTTTTTTATCTGTCTGAAGAAAATGGCTGATATTAAAATCTCATGATCAACGATAATTTCATGAGGCTTCGTTTAGGATGGTACACCTTCCTATAGATGCTGTCTATGACAATTTAACCCTTTCCTTACCGCAAATGACAGTCTCGTTACTATGTCATATACCAATTAGTAATCGGTCGTAATTAGCTTTAATTAGCACAGGATAATATCCCGATATCCTTATGTGTATGTTTAAGCCGTTAAATCGTCTCTATACAGATGACGTCACGATTAATCAGTATTACTGGATTTTTATGATTTTTCGATCGTTTATATTGACTTTTTTTTAATATACATTTTTTATCATTTTCTACAATCGATTTCTTTTTGCGTACCCCTTCAAGGCTATTGTACGTTAAATGACCTGAGCACCCCTGGCTTACCGAATGACCCTACTACGTAACTTCTTGTGACCCGGATCGTGTGCATCCTGACGTGCATACTAGAAAAGTGTATAGCCTCCACGGGGAACTACTTGGCATACGTATGCGCTTAACAAGAAAAAACGAGCGAAACTGGAGATAGAGAGAAAAGGGGAGACGAATGATGGTACACTGGCGTTTTTTTCCATCGTACAATTATCACAGGGCTATAACTCATAGAGAAATGAAAAATAAACGGGAAATACGTAAAATAAGCCCCTGAAACCCTTTTTCAGCTTTTATCTCGTTGTGCTACGCTACTCCACTCGAATGTGAAATTGTTAAAAGACCAAGTAGAAGAATTGGGGCGTACACGTGTCGCAGCATAGGGATATTTTTTAATATATATATATTTTCTATAGTACAGCTAGCATACATGTACACATACACATACGTTAGAACACGTAAGGGTGGATTTACAGAAAATTAATATTGGAGGAAAACGTGAAAAAAAAAAGTATTTTATGCTTTCAAAATTATTGGCAGAACCGCCATATACTTGGTGATTCTGATAAATTTGGAATTTCAGTCAAAGCTTTTCCCTTTGCTCGATAGCAAAAATTCTAGAAGTCCTTGATTCTCTCGGGAACGCTTTGTAAAATCGGCTATTTGATTTTCTACGATGGATCAACCTCATATCCTACGAAGCCGCACGGACACACAAGGCTTCTCTTTTCTCTTTACCAGGTCGAGGAAGCGTAAAGTTAATTTGAAATTTAACTAGTCAGTACCTGGAAGAGAGCCAAACCGAAATCGATTGAATCCTCGTGTTACATAGATATATATATGTAAGTACGTACGTGAGTATATAGAAACTTGGTCATGTATTTACGTGCGTGTACAGAACGTACGTGGAGTTTCCGTTATTTTCGATTAGGTTCGTTTGCTGTTTCGCACGCAGTAAATCACTCATGCGTGACCTTGCTCGTTGCAATTTATAATAGGAATCATTGGATATCATGAAAATTCCTATGATAGAAAATTCGTTTACTGATTATTCTTATCTCAATGTTAAAGCCATAACTCTCGTGTTATTACTAAAGGAGGTTACATTACTCTAAACTCGCACTACTCCACGACAACTTGGCTCCCTCGAATGTCCACTTGACGCAAACATAATAAAACTCTACACGTAAACTACGGTCAATCGATCTTCCTTTATGACATCGTAAAATTTAAGAAAGCAACGAGGTACTACGTCGTCTATAAAAAAAAAAAGGACAAAGGGGATGGTCTTTGGGGTCCTTAAAAAAAATCTATTAATAAATCGACGCGTGCACGGGACGTCGATTGGATGACAAGGTGATTAGATTGTATTCGTATATATAGGTATAGATTGTGTATTAATATCAAGACGATTATTCGTATCGATATTATTTATTATTCTTTCCGATCGATTTAGCTCAGCAAATGTCATACCGGAAGTCGTCACCAGGTTCCTTGAGGAATTCGAGGAAGCTCGATCAAGTAAATGGACACTACCGCATTCCCTAAGATACGACCAGATGACGTGGTGCTTAACAAGATGAGGGAAAGATGAAAATGGACGGAGATGCTGTATCAAGCGGTGGAGCTCAGAATTCGTTATGCTTCGCACGAGCGAATTCGTACGGCTAGTCGTCCTATGAATTATAAACAGTGCTGGTGGTCCAGCTCGTATAGCAAATCTTGCCGACGGCTCGACTAAAACCAAGTCAAGGCCTTTGGCTGCTGACCATAACGATACCGTTTGGCCCATTTTCCAACCTTTTTCTGTGTCAACTTCGACCAATTATCACGAGACCGAGTTATACTTATTTTACACCGCGTGACTAAGATCATCGTCACTCACGACAGACAGACGGATAATCTTTACCTCCTTCACAACTTTCGCCGAAACTGTTGAGATTTTTGCACAGTTCATCGTTATCACGTAGAATAAAGAGGGGATGGACTTTCTTCGAGATAAAAAGTCCATACCTCTATGCGAACCTCACGGACACCCAATCTGAGGCTCAATCGGAACATTGCAAGGGCGCTGAATCGCTGGCTAATAAAACTCAAAGAATCCATCACTCTGCTAGCTATACCGGAAACTCAAAGGTTTATCTTCTGTTGGTGCCCACCTGTGGAACGGGGAAAGGGACTCGGCGACCAGGAACTAGGAGGCCGTAGCATTTAAATTCGTGCCTTCCTATGTGACTAGACAATCATTAATTCGTCGAATCAAATGCGCCTCGGCGACTGATTGCGGTTCTATGGGCATGTTTCTATGAGCGACCATCGTGTGTTGCTCCGATGGGAATCCAACACTTCGGGCGGTCACGCGCGGTCGGCGAAGTTTGCTCTTGGAATTGTGGTTGTCATTAGAGTCACGGTGCTCGCATGCATCCGCTCAAGAAATCGCGTGTGTGATGTCATTGACAACCCTATGTATCGATAACCCTATCAGACATAACATGATTTGTGAAAACACGATGGTAAGGGTTATTGTGTATAATCATCGTGTTGAGTAACAGCTGGTCCGAGTCGCATTGTCTGCTCGCTCAAATTGCAGACAGAAACAGAAGCAAAATATGACAAAAAAAAATCATCGTTTTTTTTACTAGTTTTTTACTGCGGCATCGTTGAGTTATTGTTATTTCGATAACCACGTGTCTACCGTAGCAATCTTGGTCAGACTTTACCATGTGCTCTTTGTTACTGCGATCTAGCGACGTAGTTGTACGAATCGATTCGACGTGCTGATTTACTACTATATGATACCTGAGGTCGTACACGATGTATTCTAGTGAGGCGGTAGTAACGTGACCTATCATGATAACAGTGGGTGGATCGAGCTAACTCCTATTTTCCATAACACTTTCACTCGCTGCCAGACGTTATGACGAACGGACACGGCTTAACCCTGGACTTCAAGCGGCCATTGTGACCAACGTGGAATTCACGGCCTTCCGACAAGATCACGTGGGTTCGTCAACGCGAAGTCTTACGGGATAGATAAAAATAATTTTTAACCGGGAAGATGTTTTTTTATGTCGACTCTATGAGTTATGCTGGCGCAATGCACTCAATGTACTTCTTACATATATGCACTTACACGCGCGTCTCTACTGTAAACTTTTGTTCTTCCACTCTTGCTTTACTATCTCATTTTCAGGAACGGTACTGTACTATTTTTGTACTCTGGTTATTTATAGTATCATTCTCGTGAGACCAACGTATTCGGACAAGAATATCACGTTGCGTGCTCCACGGCATGTGCATCCATTTTAAATCGTTGCATTATCCGCTATGACGACAGATTATATGTGCATCTTTTATATGACTCCTTTTTTTTTTTATTATTATATGATATCAATTAATTGATCGAATAACTGGAGCTATTTGACGGTATGGTGTCATTGGGTTTATTTTAGATATTAAAATAAATTATAAAAATATATTAAAAATATCATGAGCATTCTTAGTATCGTGGAGATACTAAACAGCGTAGGGGTGAATTTTGAAATTGAAATTATACAAAAATTGTATAGGTACTGCAATTATTAGAGACACATTTGGAACGTATGAGGACTGCTAAGCAAACTGAGTTTCAGTGCTCTTCTTGATGATCGAGCGTGTAGTAGATTTTGCAATGTAGATATTGCTATTAAAAATTCTTTTCGGCGTGGTCAAAATTTAATTTATGTTTTTTTTTTATATAATTTGGTATTAGAGTGAAGCAGGGGTTGGCATTATTTTTGGTTAATTATGTATTTTTAAAGCTTACGTAAAAGAGAGGCCTGTGAACTATCTATATGTCCTCGTGTGGCACCAAAGTGAACTTCAATTTCCCTCGGGTATCTACATTAGGTACAGCAAAGTTACGTTAGTAGGTACTTTGAAAATGGTAATGGACTGACTGTAGCTGCTTCTCGGGACACGTATTGATCTGGTGTGCGCGTACGCATCGCGCCGTACGCTTAAGGAGCGTTCACACTAAAATACGCCGAAGCAACGAAATATTGACAAGTGAATAAGAAATATCGTTAATATCGGTCGAAGTATAATTATCGTAATGATCGCTCTAAAATATTATTTAGCAAATTCCTCGACGATTGGCTGAGTCTTTTTTCTGTGTTTATACAAAACAAACATGGCCGTTGGTAAAGATCATTAATTATTTTATAACAGCGTATATAGGCGACGTCGTCTGAAAGCCCAGACGGATATGAAATATTTTATAGTCGTGTATCCCGTTTCCGGAACTCGTTAATGTCCCGCGACATTGCTCCATGTGTATCGTGCAATCATTACGAATGTCAAATATTTTATCTCCATAGTCACGAATTTTGCAGCCAATCGGTTAATAGCTCATGTTCGGAACGTGATATCTCTTTATTTTGTATAGCAAATTATTATGGGAATCAAGAATTATCAATTCGTGTTTTCTAATAGCAGCTGTCACATTGACAGATGAGATGAAAATTGATGAAGAAAAAAAAAAGTTATAAATTACTATCCTCTTGCGAAACTTGATAGTCACCATCGATATGGAGGAGTGGCTGGTTGTGTGTCAACTTGTCAAGAATATCGTTTTTATTAAACATCAATCGATTGAGAATTAGCCTTTCGATTAAGGCTTATTGATCAGGACCTATTCAAGTATTTTGTTACTGAGGCTCGAGTGTTTGTCTTCCTGTTATCTGTTGGAACTAGATAACGGTATAGGATGGTTTTGAACGACGCGTAATATACGTTACTTCATGGCAGCTTTACAAAGCATGCAACTTTTGACTGGTACCACTTTAGTCTTCCAGGATAATGACTTTGGACTCTGTTCATAGAATTCTTGGCAGATACCAAAGGAAAGTTTAACAACTGTCATAAGGATAAACCTCGAGTTCAGTTCTCATTTGGATATAAGTAGGTAGACATTTGGCCCCAAAATAATGCTGTGCTATATTACATGCAAATCTTGAATTCTCTCGTTATCAGTTATCAAAAAAAAAAATTTTAATTATCTTATCTCAATTAAATGCACGATAGGCTATATCGAATTATTTTTTATAAGGGTCAATTGTGATTATACGCATATCCAATGAACGTCGTTGGGATCCTATCTTCGAGGTATCTCACGGTAAATTTTTTTTAAAACACGTGATTGTCACATTACCACGTTTTATCAGGATCTGAGCAAATGTAGTCGATCTACGTAATTTTATGTGGCACCAAATCGATCGTGTCGAATGCACGCAACTAGACGTGAAAAATTTTGCCTACAAAATCCTGAATACAAGGCTCACTTCCGATAACGTGCTAGTTATCACCGGAAACCGGAATTCCTAGGGCGATTAGTATTTTTCTTAATTAACACCTTACCCACAATTCTTGGTCACGTCAGACCGCACTAATCAGTTTATGTTATATCTATTAAAAATTTCACTCGTTTAATAATAAATGTTTTTTCTTTTAAATGTTTCAGGTGGTGCTAGTTTTCATCCTCAGCATAGCATCGCTTATAATATACTTCGTCGATGCCTCCAAGTAAGAGGACATACCTTAGTGTCTGTATAAACTCTCTTGAATCTTAATTCGTAGCGATAATGACTTTAATTAGTTGCCTTTACCTTTCGCTTTCAACCCCGCAGGTTCGATATAAGCGAACAAAGAAAAGTCATTAAGGATAGCCTTAGTACGTATCAGGGTGACGTCATTCAAGTAATTTACAACAGACTCGTTATTCATACAGTGGAGTCCCGATTTTATTTCCCCTCCATTCCTTTGCATTCCCCTCCATTGGTGTCCCCACTCTATCCACCCAAAAGCGGGGAACCAAAATATGTACTAATATCTTCCCGACTCATCGACGTAAATCTCTACCAGACTTATTGACTGATTGGTAACTCCCCTCCAAGCACCTCCTCACTCCTCTCAGCATGGTTCCGATTTCCTTTAAGTACCCCCCGAAGAGTCGAAGAAAATAGGGAGTCTACTGTATATAAAATAACTTGGGTATCTCATACGAATTTTCTAAGCAGATTTCAATGTGCTGCATATCAAATCGATTATGATTAAATGAAGGATTTATTTAATTTTTCACACACGCGATCTGTGCTGAAATTTTTAAAATGATTTTTCAAATAATTTTTTTTTTCACTCTGTGCCACTCTTAACGTATATCTATAAGTACTCTCTGTATTCGTTTTGCCTTATTTACTTATGCGAAAATAAAAAACTCACATCGCATACGGTGCATCGTATCACGGAAAATCATCGATTCAAATAGATTTATCAATCACTGTTTCCTTTAACCTTGTTGCAGCGACAAGGTGGAGCAATGCCAGAAGTGGAGCGACAACGTTACTCAGCAGATAGACTTAGCTTTCAATATATTTTTTATGGTCTACTTTTTTATACGCGTAAGTATATCAAGTTCACTATAACAATACTGAATGTAGAATAGCTCGATATGTGTATAACAATATATACCTATATATAATCGATAACAAAGTTAGTTCCATTGTTAATGAAAGCTATCAGTGAATCTCAAAGTGACGTTATCACACGATCTATGGAGATTTCACTGAAAATTTATTCACCATATCAGCTGCACTCGAGTTCACTCCATACTTGTCGCCGAAATCGATTTGCATTGTTAAGCCACAGGCTGCGTTCACACGTTCGAAGCGTGCATATAAATTCCCTAACGATCATACGAATTAATCATACCAGGAAGTGAATAAATCATCCCTTTGAATATCCTCGAATAATATTAGCATTAGCCTTATCGCAATAGCTCCATTGTGTCCGTATTAAGGTATTCAGGTATTTATGAATTACTTTGTCCTTTTTTTTCGTCGCAAAAATTAAATTTCTTAATTTCCAATTTTCAATTCTCCCCAGTTTATCGCCGCCAGTGACAAGCTGTGGTTCATGCTGGAGATGTATTCGTTCGTGGACTACTTTACGATACCACCGTCTTTCGTCTCGATCTATCTGGATCGGACGTGGATCGGATTGAGGTTCCTCCGAGCCCTACGACTGATGACGGTCCCTGACATCCTCCAGTACCTCAACATTCTAAAGACATCGAGCTCCATTCGTCTCGCCCAACTCGTTTCAATCTTCATCTCCGTTTGGCTCACTGCTGCTGGCATCATTCATTTGGTAGGACATGACCTAAGACATGGATATACTTTTTCAGCGTCGCGACGCCATAATTTGCAGTTTCATTAATCACTTGCGGGCTGGTCGCTCATACAGGACCTTACTTGATAGACCAATGACTCTTATGGGTATAGGACTGCTTTTTTATCATTTTTTTTTTTCACGGCTACTTATACCTTGTCAGTCTCTTTTTTGAGTTTTGGGACTCTGTATTTTGAAGATGTACTATCGTCATTTCTTTCATTTTTATTATAGCTTGAAAACTCAGGGGACCCTTTCGAGTTCAAGAACCAGCAACATCTTTCGTACTGGACCTGCGTCTATTTCTTGATCGTGACAATGTCTACGGTAGGATACGGCGATGTTTTCTGCCAGACGATTCTCGGCCGCACATTCCTAGTATTTTTTCTACTCGTCGGTTTGGTAAGCGAACCCTTTTCTTTATCTCTTGAGACCGCTTCTTCTCGATGTATCATTAAGCCAATAATTAATTGTGATACCCAACGTGGGTACCACATTTCACGAGAGCCTCGCGACTGCCTCCTCTGCTTTTAGATTCAATTTAATTGTGACGTAACGACGGGATGCATTTTCAACTTAAAATATTTAATTGCGACAAATTTATTTTGTCCGAGATTTATTTTTTATTATCGTATGTCGTATGTTTCTTTTGTTTTTTTTTTCCCCCCCTTGTATGCAGCAAGAGGCAGTTCACGCGTCTTACCGAGAAGAGATGTGAAAGCGCGTGATGACACACTTTGTAATTTTTCTTTTCACCTGCTTTTTCTCTCGTAAAAACGGAAACTTGCGGTCTTGGAAAAGTTTCGTGAAAAAGTTGAACTTTACGACGCGCCGAGGCGCTTTCGAGCGACTATATACTTTTATTTTCTCTTTATTATTATTATTATCATTCGCTTCGCACTCTTCTCTCATATCTCGTACTAGATGACGCGCACTTGCCAGTGTCCCGGAACATTTCGTAACGCGTGTAAAGTTATTTACTTTTTTTACTTATACATTATTCAAGTATCTTATCCACTCAACTACTACATGCATATATGCCTACCTGTACTATACATTTATCTGATATGAGTACCTAATGTTCGACGAGATTAGCAACTGCGCGTTCTTATGTCCCGATAAAGAACATAGTCTAGATGGTCATTTGGCAATTGTTCGTAATTCGCAATATCGATCGACAACGGTATAATTTTTTTTTTTATTATAATGATAAAAAAGATTTTTGTTACAAAGATACAGGGCGCGAACCATTGCCAACTGACGTAATCATACATTATCGAAATGAATGCTTTGTTTGAATGGTGATGCATGGTGTATGCGCGAATGCCATCAACCAATAACATTCCCGTGTGTATATCCCGTTGATTAATACGTATCTAAATTAATCTCACAAGACATAAATTTACGTAACAAAAGCTACCCTAATAACGCTCGATTGAAAGAAAAAATCCTTAAACGAAATAAAGTATCACCGTTCAAACGAGAGCTCCGCAACGTAACGTTTATCAATATAACCTGATAAGATTTATTAATAAAAAATAATTATGTCAAAAGAGTCCACCACGGTACATTGAAACTGCGTTAGGTTAAAGTCAGAAAAAAAAATTAGAAAAAAAAAAATAATATTCGAAATCCATGATACTCGTCAGTATCATGCCGTTACACTAGGACAATACATATATCCATATATATGATAAACGTTACATATAAAGACTTAATTCGTTTCGTTTGTATATTCACACAATACGAATTGGTTCTTGATCGGGAAGGTCAGTCATCGATATGCACAAATATTATATTCATATAATAATAGTAATAATACAATTAATGGCCGATCGGTCGGTGCCATCTTTATCAAAGAAATCACATTGTTTCCTTACGTCCACGTATCCTTCGTATCGAGGCAAAAAAAAAAACGGAGCACGGTTGGTATCCCCAAAACTCTAACCACACGTTCCAGTCCGCATTGAAAATACCTATTACGAGGATCGATCGAGCCAAATCGTGCGATAGGATCGCATCGATCAGTCGCAAGAGGAGAATGGCCGGGTCCACGGATTAGGTCTTTATAAAGTAAAATACCAGCTTAAGTAACCAGGCAGCTTTTACCTTGTATTTCTATACCTAGTCTAAAAAAAATATATATATATCGAAATGTCCCTTCGCGTTGTTACGTATATCGACGGTCATTTTGAAATACGATATATATTATATCTAATAGCTTGGAAAACGAATTTTTCTACAAAGAACTAAAGCCACGTACCGCATAAAAAAATAATCTATCGATTTCTAGCGTTTACTGGCTACCTCTGCCTCATGCCTATACCTCTATGCGGCCGCGATACGGATCCCCATGTATTTCGTATTTACTTATGGGTTGTCATTCCTTGTTTCAAGGGGACGTTAATAGGGACACGTGTTAAACCTTTATTACACGTATACACATATTAATATACGATCTATACGAAATACATGAGATTCCGTCAGCAACCTGTATTTTACTCGTACCTACACGTCTCACTTTACAGTATATAAAAAAAAAAGTCAATGAATCTATATAGATCGCTACGAACAACGATATATCGATATTTTCTAAAATATCTATTTATGCGTCACTTTATTGTGCTAAGCGTTAGAAAGTCCACTGTGCAGTCTCAATAATAGTTATCGGTACCTACATACCTTTATTGGCCACTTGATCGGGTGTCGATATGAAATTTTTTTAATTACACGTCTTCGATCCGATCGATTGCTTTACATTTGATTATTTTAACAGTGTGGCCGGGTATGTTTATTATTCTGACGTCACAACTGTGTAGCGCCTACGCATATCTTATTATCGTACAGCTTAACTTCGTTAACCAGTCTCGCTAGTTCTCTGTCGAGTTGGAGTCCCTGCGAAATCATTGGTTGGCATTTAATTGCGACGCGTCGCTGATTCGTCGATATCGCGCCCGGTATTTTGCATCGATTTCACCAGTCAAAAGTACGGGGCGGGGTTAGCGCCAAAGCAAGAAGAGACGCAGACATTTTATACTGTGGCGCCAGAAAGGTACGACGGGAGAAAGATGAATGACGAAGGAGAAGATGTAGAATACGAAAAACTCGAGTCGCGACTTCAAAGAGATTTCGTACTGTACATATATCTATATACTGTACGTATATTCAGCTGGCTAGAATTTGCTGTTTGTTTTTTGGAAAAAAAAAAAAATTATTTGCCGACATTAATCTCGAAGGGTGGTTTGGATACCCTTATTTGTCTCTCGAAACTCGAGAATCTTCTTCTGACTGATTTGAATGATCGGTGCTATAGATTTTCAAAAAAAAAATTGTTCTTGGTTCTACTTTGCGACACGTCCCTTATCTGCCAACCAGATGGTATTTGAAATTGAGTCTCAGAATTGAATATCCGTGCTCGCGCTAGGGGTAAAAGTCAGGGCCGTGCGGCCCGGTGACTGTGTTGGTGTCTGTGTGCGAGCTTGATCTTGACTGTCAATGTACGTATGGGTGTATATGACGTTTGTCTGTCTTTCCATCTGTCTGTCTCTGCTTGTCCTCTCTGGGTATGCTGAACACGCTGCTGATGTCACTGTTTACTAAAATGCATAAAAAAGGAAAAAAAAAAGAAAGAAAGAAGAAAGTCCTTGCGCTTTAACATTTCGTACCTCATTAACATGTCCTACATTGGTACTCGTTGTATTTCATTGATGTGTATTATTTTAACGCGACGTTGAAAATTTTATGCGATACCGTAAAGCACAAGGGAAAAATAGAGCGTCTCCCCTATGTTTGCTCCCGTACGCGCTTTTTATCTGTATTTGAGGTAAATGATGAAATATCGCACGGCTCATTCCGATTTACATTTATACCGATTCCACTTCGTCCTTTCTTTTTCGTCGTCTCTGTATCCGCACTTTTTACACGGGAGCGAAGCAACTATTTTTTTTTCTTCAATAGCACAAATGATTTTTTAAATTCAAACGCTCGACACGCGATCAATCGGTTTTTTTATCGTAGCAATTCTTTTTGAATCGTTATCCATTAATTATCATTTTCATCACCTACGTATCGTTGATCGGGTTTCTGACTGTAGACTGATACTGGAAAACCCTTAACCCCAGAGTATCCGCGTGAAAATGAGTAATTGGAGAATAACGTGCTCATCGGTATCAGAGACCGTGTGCGGGTACTCCGGGGTTAATGATACTTGGATAATGATCCTGAATGATTCTGTACGATGCGAATGACTGAGACGTATGGCGACTAATGAATGCGAAGATATACATATATAGGTGCGTGCAATGAGGAACGAAAAGGGTTGAAAATTCGGGGAAGAATATATTTTATACAGGGATTACATAATGAGCGGCATAATCGAAAATGAAGCAGGACAGAATCACTTGCGATTGAAAATAATCGAGTCAATCGTGATCGAGGATGATTTTATTAGAGATCGATAAATCGTCCATATACGAAAATTTACACGCGAGCGAACGAAGAGCGAATGTATGTATACGTAATGTACAATCAAATTCTCTTTGAATCAAATACATACGTCACTCTCAATTATTTCATAGACCCGATATATCACTCTGCCGGCTCCGTCTTCATGTAAATATAGATCATGCTCACACCGAACAGCACTGTTATTGCATTGTACCGCTATAATTTTCTTCACTTTTTTTTTGGGGCTTTGCATAATACAGCATATATCCCACCTGAACATGCTCTAACGAATGTAACGTGTGTCTAACATCCCTTAGTCCAATCCGCTGCGCTAAATGGCTTCAAGCATATTAACACGTGACTCGGTATCCGTGTCTGAAACCATAAAGAAAGGTCTTCCCGTTCGTATAATAATTGTATTAATTAAATAAAATTAAAATAGTCAATCTCTTGATCACACGTATTCTTCTTTGACTCAGAACGCACTTTCGACTATCAAACTTAACGCTGTACGCATCGTGTGACACGATTGCGTCACCAGCTTCCAGAAAGTTCTAGAGTCACTATTAGTGAAAAGGCACTCACAGCCCGGGTACGTAAACTCGAGTGTGCAAACGCGTATTTACAAAGCAGGTACGCGACCTCGTAGACTCGAATCCTCATGGTTTCGGCAAGGCCCGTTTCTCTCTGTGTGACAGACACCTTAATAATACGTACGTGCTCGCATATTTCAGGCTGGCACTCCAAACCACCCACCACGTGCCCCCCTTTTCCCACCCATCACCCACACCCCGGCCTTCAAGCTGTATTTCATGCCTCGCTCGTCAAGCACAATGTTGCACTTTGTTAGAGGACGCTTACACGCGCCACTTCTTCAGACCGTGAATTCATGCTTGTAGACTTCTTGCATCTAGAATTTTTAACATTTCTTACTCTTGCTTATCGTCGTGCGAAGATAAGGCGGAGAACGCTCGTTGCATCATTGCCATGTATACTTACGGTGCGTATTGGCTGTAGGTAATTTTACGAGACTTGGCATCTAATACGGGAGCGTCTTGTTGTTGATGCTAGTTACCGAGCTTCAGAGTATCTCGATGACGAATTGTTCTCCGCTATTATACTTTGCGCTATCGTGCTTGCTGCTTCGGGTTTTCTAAAGTTTTTTATACGTGGACCAACTTTTAACCTTTTGTACTTCGTGCACTGTAGTTACGTGCTTTGTAATCCGTTAGTATACTTACACCGATCACTAATGGACTCGGACTGATGTTATTATTATTTTGTATATACTATATAGTTTTTGAGATTCCATACCACTGGGTAGATCCTTTTTGTGATAATCGCGACGATCGATATACAGAAATTGTGTTCCTTGATTAGAAAGTTGGATTAGTGTATTTTTTTTTTTCTATTGAAGTTAGTGGTAATTAATTTTTTTTTTTTTTTTTTTTTTTATTACGATCGTGACTTGTATCTCGGCTTGGTGACTGGGAAAGAATACGAGTATAGGTTGTTATACGTTGGTGTCGTGGGACGCGAAGATTCGTTTGCAACGTGCGACTACTTTTCTATGGGCTCTTCGCTGGGAATATATTGCGGTGAAACGTGATAAAGGTCCCGGTTGTTGTTATTTATGTTATGCAATTCCGTGAGGATGCGAGTAGCATACATGAGGTAGCATGCATAAACTATACTAGATTGTGGAAATCTTGTTGAGATCCAATATTACGTTGAATCTGTTAAAGCTCACTTCAGTCGCCGAACTTGGAGCGTGACTAATTAACTCGTGAAGTTTAAGAAGAATCAGTGGGTAATTTTACGTGATTAATTGGCAATTGAATAAAAAAAAACTTTTCTCGTTAAATTTTCAAGATTTGAGTTATCGACTAATTATTTAATTCGTTAGCCATATTCGACGCGGCTATGTATTATTGTTCAAGTAATTTACTTTTTTTTTTATACACACGGATATACCTCTACTTACGTATTGGCTGACGGGTCTTGCTAATTTCACTGATCGTCGGTGATAACGATGCGAAAAATTCAGATTTTCCATGAAACTGTCCTTCCATGTTCTTTAAAAGGACATTTAAATGTGCCAAAAAAAGATGTGCAATAAATCACTCTCGTATCTTTCGTATCACAAAGTCAGAGAGCATATATCGATCACAATCAATAATCAATATTCTCTTAGAACCAGGTAGCTTTCCTTGGCTAGATACGACGACAGAGAATTTTCCTAGGACAAGGAATAATTAGAAAATGGCGGTCATGTAGCGTCTGACGTTTCTAAATATTTTTTTTTTTTTTCTATCTCATAGCTTTTTTTACTCCTCGCTCCAAGCCACGCTGTAAAATTGCAATCAGAGGCGAACAGCTAATTAGAAAAAGTAGTGGCATAGTCTTCTCCAGTTATGATTTCTATTTGCAGGCAATGTTTGCTAGTAGCATACCAGAAATAATAGAGCTCGCAGGCAGTAGGTCCAAGTACAACGGCGAATACAAGCGGGAACACGGAAAGAGGTATTATTATATAAATCAATCATCTTTCTGTCTATTTATATATACTGCCAATATTATAGTATATATATATCTATATATATCTGTTGTCAATAATACACGGCGTATATCCTGCGGGACGAAACGCACGTTATAACGTTAAGCGTTTACATTTCATTGACGCCGAACGCCTTTTTCTATCCGTTCAACACATATGGGAAGCGAGTTCATCGTGGAGTCGGAAATTTCGTATTTTACCTTAAAAGCGCGTGTAACGTTCGAAAGTTTTGGCCAACGTTTACTGATATCGTGGAACCTCGAAACCGGCATATATCGAACGGTGAAAGGTCCAAGTGAAATCGAAAGAGACGTAAAAAAAAATGGTGTAATTTGCAAAATTTCTATGCAACTTTTCTCATTTGTCACTTTAGATATATTTACGTATTGCTTTGAATCAGTTTATATTTATACAGCGATAATTTTTTTTTTTACCGAGGTTCAACGCACTTTAAAATCGAAGACCTTCCTACAAATCATATTATTATTATTTTAGCACAAAACACGAACGTATGGCGTTAAGCCGATACGTCGGGTCGAATTTATCGTATGAACTTTGACACATGATAATGTACTATCTGGTCGAGATATATTGATACGATAGTCTATCAATTATCGGCAAGTCAATATTTTCGTTGTTAAATTATCACGGTAGATACAATTATTTCAAACTTTTACCGGGAACGAATTTTTTTTGGCAAAATCTTTCGATTAGCTCGCAAGTTTTTTGCGTGATATCAAATGGACCTTTTACTACCCGATTAGGGACTTCCGCCCGGCGAAATGATTTTTTGAGTTAAAGGGAATCGCGACGAAGGATTGACATGTCCAAAACTAACAAATCAGCCGAGCTTTGTAAGTTTTAGTCCTTGCATGATGTTCCCTTCGGTTGTCCGTCAAGAATGCCACACAAGTTTGTTAAAGCACGAAACTTTGGCACGTTTAGCGCATCCTTGTATATATAGAAAAATATATATATACACAGCTGACAATGATAGGCCAAGATTGTTCACGTATAATTTTCGCCATGACACCATTTTTTATGCGGCACTACATACATACCATTTTCTCCACCCTCGTTACTATTATTATTATTCCTTTGTCTTAACGCCGATCTAACGACAACTTCCTCCCCCCCCCCAAAAAAAAAGCAGTGCACAATTTACCACTTTAGTCTGCTACCAAAAGTGTGTGATAATATTTACACGATACACGGCTTTTATACACGCCTATTGTTACGTCTTATAATAACCAACTGCTCGACGGCTAATGTACGCGTTACAAGGAGAAAGGGAAAAAAAAAAAATGCACAGTCTCTCTTATTCCTCTAATTAAGTTTCTTCTTAACTTCATCATTTAGCAGGGTGACAGCTCTCTTTTGTGCATTGATAATCATTGGTGTACCTACTGATGAAATGGCTAGTCATGCTACGAAGTATAAATGACGCAAAGCATAACAGAGCTGATGATTAATATTCCTGCGTTCGTAATAATGATAATAATAATGTGATAGATTAAGCATTTGCTGTAACGTTACTAAAATCACATTTACTACGGAGAAATGTTTATGACAATGAGGTCTTAAATTGTTTCTCACAATTTATTGTCCCATTTCTCGGCACGATCGTCGACTTCAAATCACGAACGTGACTCTTGTACACCTACGTATTGCGATAGCACGTGGTCACGCAGATGCTTTTCCACACCAGTTTTGCAGACAATTTTTGTGAACGTTTCTCCGCGGTGACGATCCTTAATAACGTACAAATGTGCTATTGAATATATATAAATTGTGCGCGAGAAGAAGCGTGCCAGTGCGAGTGTGATCTGTGTGCGTAAAGGTGCATGTGAAATTTTTAATTGTAACGTAAGGGCGCGAAAACATGTAAAATTCAAATCGGAGATATTTTGTGCTTCGATAGAAAAAATAGATCGTCCCGATCCAAGCGAATGAGATTCGGTGGACAATATGGAATAGCATTTGATTGATTTGATTGAGGAAATTAGTATAATTGTCGCGTTCGATTAGTTTGATTTATATTTGATAATTTCGATATTCATTTATTTTAACGATTACAGTAAGGATGATTTATTTATTTGTTGATTGTCCAATGAAAATTTATATATACATATATGTTGATTTTATAGATCATATCGATCTATAATACACTTTGCTATGTCTGCAAAGTGTATAGAATTTTTTTTCTGAAATCCATCCTACCCAGTACCTACCACATCGTGGACGGCCATTACTATGCGCGTAGTGTTAAGAGAGTTTTTAAAGTGATAAATTGGTAAAAGGCTATATTGAGGTTAGGGTTATGTTCTGACGGCAACGGATGATTGTGGGTGTGTAGGCGGTGTTTGCCAGCTGGATCCCAGAGATCACGGAGCTCGCCGCGAACCGCTGCAAGTACGGTGGCCAGTACAAGCGCGAGCGTGGACGCAGGTACCCCACAAAATCCACCTACGTGGAAAACCTCTAACCCATAAAACTAGCCCTAACTAATCCCTTGGTAGTCGCTTAGAGAGATTATCAAAGTCTGTCTGGATAGCGAAGTAGTCCTGATGTCGCATAGCGAAGCTCCTTCGCTCTACTCAATCTGGAAGACGATTTAAAATTTAGCCCTCGCGGCAAATAGCATGAGGACGCAATTGATCTTGGGACCATTTTGAATCGTATGCTGATCCAGGGCACAATGATCGATCTTCATGATTCAGGGATCAATCGTGCTATTGGATTTCAGCATGACAGAGAATATTGATGAATTCGATTTAGGGATTCGTGTACAGGGACGTGGAGAAAGTTGATGGAATTTTATTTTTTTGAGCTTCTATATACAGCGTATAATTTTGTTTCGTTTGATGATTACGAAAGTCAATGAATTTTTGGATTTTTTTTAAAAATTGTTTATTCGAACATGAACATACGGTGGTCTTCCTTTTATCGTCAGGGATAGATTATGTCAGATTTTGATAATGGATAAATATGTGATCATTTTTTAAATATATTTTTTATTCTTCCTTTTATCGGCATGGATACGTGATTTTGATAACGGGTAAAATACGTGATTATTTTTTCAGAACGTGTGTATATTTTTATAGGGGTGTTTTATCGATGGGTTATTATTGAACGTTTTATAGTCTTTTTGGTACCACGTGGATAGACAAACTGGATTTTCGAAATTTTTATTTTGCATGGATCATATTTGGAAATTTTTCTGAAATTTTTGGGCTCGAAGAGAAATTCGGAGACTGATCTAACGTGTTCGCGTCAATATCCTCTGAAATCGAATCATCTTGGTTCCCATGCGAATTGGATAATCGGTATGAAAAATAATTTTTATACACGCCACTTACTGATATCAATATAAAAGATATGAAAGCTCGGACTTACAGCTGCTATCCGTATAATTGACTGTTAGCATAAATCCTAACCCTTGAAAGATCCGTATCTATAGAGAGATCGAATCCCTTCAGTCTAACCCCATTACCACCCTTAAGACTTGCGCTGATTCACCGCTTATTTATTACCACTTTTATAACCAGTTAGCAAATTTTTGTAACACGTGCTGGTATGCTTGAAATTTTTCTCAGGAACACGAGTAGTTCATAATAATGTTGCATCCGTTTATCGTCTCACATATCGTCGCTCTTTTTTTCGTCCGTCCTTTTTCTTTCCATTAAATTTTTTTCTTACTTTTTTCACTTTTTTTTTTGAAAATATTTTACGAAATTCGTTTTGGTACCCACGGGCTGATCTCGCGTTCATGTATTTCGTTTTTAATTGAAATTCTTTAAAATTCGAACTCGCGGCTCATTCGCAATACAATTACCATTGTGATATATTACGAGGATGCTTTTTTTTTTTGGAGCGGCTGCCCAGAATTTTATTATTTTTCTGTAAATTCGATTTGAATTTTTATTCTCGTGCGTGAATCACGCGCGTCGCAAATTACACGTTGCACAGGTCGGCGTTGTTTAGTTAATTTCTTCATTACGTATGTCGCATGGTCGAGTCGTACAAATACAATTAGTGGTTAAGGTGTATTCAATGCCAGACATTAGCCAGCTGGAATGAGCGATTCCGAATGCCACAATTAAATCAGCCGTCGTAATCGCGATTCCAATTGCTAATCCATCACTTTCGTAAGCACAGCTGGTATGCGTTTAGATATACTTAAAATTAGTCATGTTTTTCATAGAGTATGGAACATCCGGTTAAGACTCTCTAGATAAGAGACATTCGAACGATTTTTTTTAAACTAAAAATTTGCTGGAAAAAAATAATTTTTTAAATTTAATCACCGCGCACTTTGTATTTTCATATGGAAAATAAAAAATTGTAAATTTGACAAACTTACACTCCCTACGTATATGACGATTGAAATGCACAACTGGTTGTCGATAAATTTCGATTTTTGTCTATTACCACATTCTATCCAATATTATTACCAGTTTTCATGGATAACGTAAGAGGAAAAATATTCCGATATGACATTACTATCTGTTACGCAATACGTATCTTATCGTTATTTCTTGTGCAATTCCTGAAAATATTACGTTGCTCATAAGAGATCGTAAGTAGAGATATTTTATTGACGAAAAGTCTACTTTCGCACGGTTTTTCAAGTATCTCCTATGTCCGATAAAATATTGCCAAACGTTATATTTGCATTTTGTATCCGATGAATATTTCATAGACACACTTTGTCGCGCAGCGAACGCTCCCGTGTAAGCCCACTTTTATTAACTACCGACTTAGCTACGCTTGCACCAGCATATGGTAGAGAATTGACAATTAGTCACTGTATAAAATACAGTAGATGCCTCATAAACCGTGCCACAGTAGATAACGTATTTCGCAGTTGCAATGGTCTGATGAAAATTAAAAAAAAATTATAAATATTGCCTATAAAATTATTTTTTAAAAACGGGTTACACACTATTATCTTTAGAATATACATATATATATATATCATCGTCAATAATCATACGTAGTTCATTCAAGACATTCTTTAAGGTCCTGTAGTTAAAAGGACTCGTCTTCGGGTTGCGTCCACGTTTATTGTTCGCCTCTACTGTATCGAAAAATATTTTCAAAATAATAAAGTCATGTTCGATTGTACCTGGTGATCCGAAAAAAAAATTCAAATAAATCATTTCAAACTATACCGAAGCATTGACGAACACGAAAAATGATCTCGAGCCAGTTGTCGCTACGACACAACGACACGAATCGTTCCATCCAGCTGGATCGCCATAAAAAAGCAAAGCTGTGACTGGTTGAATATTAAGTTTCTTGGCGGCATGCGTTAGTGTTCTGGCTAGTCGTAGACTCTGCCTTAGGCGACAATAAAATACGAGACTCGTGATGCGTACAACGTAATGAGACAGGAAAGTCAAAGTGTATCGTCGTCACGACGATATACCCCAAAATGCAATTTTTTTTTTGGAAATGCGTATAGTCCAACAGTAGAGGGGTGCAGGCATAGGCACAGCAGCTGATTCTAGGGTAGCACTGCACGTCTGAACGCAAAACACCGCTACGAGTAACGAGGGTGAAGTTTACGAAGGCAAAATGGCGATTCTTTGAAAAAAAAGAAATGAAAAATTTGAAATTTCGATGTCAAAAATTTGCTCGTTGATTATAAAAACGTTTTTTTGGTCCAAAGCAATCTGCCCATACCAGTGACGCGATCTTCCGTCACTTTCAACGTGAGCTACGCATTGTTCCGTCGCCATTTTGTTTTTCGCAACAACCCACTCGATCACCCCACTCTTCGCTGAGGCACTCCAGTAGTCTAGCTATAGTCACGTTGATTTAATTATTTTCCCCCTTTCTCACAAAATCACCCAACTTCGTCCGATACACCAAAGCGACACTTTTATAAACGCCAGAACACATCACAGCCATGACATAATAATGCTGACACGCAACACGTCCACATTGAGCTAAGAACACAAGTAGACCCGACACTAGCTCATGTCCCAAGAAACACCATTGATGTGAAATAATTAATTACGCTCACAGATTTCGTTGCCGCAGACGCACCGCTTCTCCATAACAATACGTGTTTCTTTATAGAAAAGCGTGGGTCGGCCTACTCTGCGTAATCGTGACGTACGAGCACGGCGAAACGTTATAATTTTTTTAACTTTGAAAAGCCTGCAAAAAAAAAACTATTAAAAACTAGTTAAAATCGCAGAGTGTCCGTACACGTTTCATCGTAGATTTGCTGACGTCCAAAATCTCACTGCTGGGACTCAAGGAAGTCTCGCACAGCAGATAGGACATTGACTGTGCTGAACTTGCAGAATATTTGAAAAGCTAACGTCTTACACCGCGAACGAAGCTTCGTAAGAGTCGACCGTCCCGTCCAATTCGATATAGACGTTACTCTTGAATACAAAAGCACTTGCTACTGTTTACTGTACACTGTTATTATTATATTGTTAATTGTTCATCACTAACGTCTGTGTGCTGCAGCGTAGTCTAGCTGGGCTCCGTTATGTTAAATGTTACTATGTTGCCGATATGTGTACATATATACATATACATATTTCATTATTATATGTGTGTGCATATATGTATATATATATATATATATACACCATTCTGATCGTCATATACATATTGTGTCGTCTGTGCCGAGCGCTAGTGTGAACGAGTGATTAATATTAATAATCAGACACTAACATTGCTCACTAATTAAAAGGGAGAGTGCTCGTTGTGATCGGACTTGGTGCATCTCGATATTGACACTTTGTAATAGATTAGCCTAACGACGCGGCAATTCAATGCGCGGAGAAAAGGTCTGCATGAAATTTTTGAGCGATGTGATAATATCGTATAGAGGCAGGTTGCATTAAAGAAAAGAAGGAAAGAATTAATAATGAAAATTGAAAAGCGTTACGAGAATAGAGAAAGGGTGGTGGACGAACAATTTATTTATTTTTGTGATCAAAATAGCGTTTCGAGGCGTGTCGCGTCGATTGTGCGATAATATATATATATTTATGTATATATACACGTATTGTATGTATATATATTTATATATATATATCGAATCTCAAGGCCGATACGGTTGTTATGTAGAGGAGAGAGTCACAGAGAGATACGATCGATAGAAATGTTTATATCTATGTATGTACATATATAGAGGCAAGACAAGGTGAAGATTCAAACGCTCGAGAGACTCAAGTTGATAAGACCGAGAGTATCGGGACGAAGGAAGAACGCGAATCGCGTGCCGGGTAGGATGATTCGAAATTTACGTCCAGGACTTGATACGCCGTAAGAAGTAGGTGGCAGTGGTGTCTGAGCAGAAATGAATAAAGTGAAGAAAATTAAGTGAAGATACTTGGGAAAGCTTGAATTCGTCCAAGGATATATTATATATATACATATACGCCTGAATATGAATATAATAATAATTATAAATACGTAAACGATAATGTATATGTGTATATATATATATAAACACTGTATCAGATTAAATCTGCCTATGGAATAGGTAGACGTGTCGGCACGCGTAGTATGTTAGGATTAGGTGTAGGTGTGTAGGATTTAGGTGTAGGTAGCCTACCTACCCCGCCCTTTGACATTTTCAAAAAAAAAAAAAACCGAAAATATATTCGTTATAATTGGGCCGTGGCGCGCATAGCGGTACAGCACTGTTAATCGTGTCTCTATTCGTAGCCGCGCTGCCCGGTAGCTAAGCCAAACTTTTTTCCGTTTATATTACAAACCCCCACACCCCCCACCACCCCCCTCAACCCATCAAAAAAAGAGCCAATTGACCAAAAAACCAACCAACCAACCAAAGAACCGATCAATCAAAACAATCAAACAACCAACCAACCGACCAACCCTGTCAAGTGTATTGATGCGAGTGTTGTGTTCTGTTCTATCACGTGGTGTAGGCCATATTCGCCAGTTGTATCCCCGAGATAATTGACCTGATCGGGACGCGAAACAAGTATGGCGGCACTTTGAAGAACGAGCGAGGTCGCAGGTGAGACACAAACCACTTAGCTTCCCAAGTTCACCACCCCTCCCCCCAACCAACCCGCCGCCCAACCCCTCGCCCACGTATGATAACGATAGCGTCTTCCCCTTATCCCGCACCAATTTTATCATTGTCAGTCACTATTGTTATCCCATTAGAAGAAAATATTAGCGTCGCAGATTTACAGTCGCAAACGACTCATACTGAGCTCGCTATAGTTTGGGTTGGCCTTAGGGCGCCGACCAAAAATCCAACGACCCTCCTGCCGACCCACTATTTATCCAACCTTGTTCGACCTCCCCCCCCCCCCCTCCGACCTACCCACCACCGACCTCTCTTGAAACACCTACCACACCCAGCAACTGGTGTTTAGCTTGTTTGTTCACATTGACCGCACTTGGGACAAATACGGCTTTAATGGCAATTATATGCAATAACGATTAACCACTGGGAACAGCGATTTTAACAAAAGTGTTTTTATGTTTAAGTACAGTGATATTTGTGGCTTTTGTATTTTTGATTAAAATATGTCATGTAACGCTGCTTTTCACGTATATTACGAGGGGGGAAAATTTGTAAGATCGATAGAAACGATTCACGACGTGGACGGAAGGGTTATTGATTTTTGTCTGCTGTCGTAGTTTTTCGTGAATAATTGACGTGATAACTTTTTTCTTGTCATATGTATATGGTTATTGGTGATTGATTTTTGATGTTTCTCTTTCGTCTTTCTCGTTAACGTTATCACGCAATTTGAGGAGGATTTCTTGGGAGCTGTATTTCTCTTAAAGTGCAACGAGTCATTTCCTCGCATGTTTTTCCCTGCATTTCCGACACTGAATGCAAATAACCTACTGTTGTACCACTTCAGTGTAATAACCTTGATGTTTTAGTCAGCATAATAATCGTTTACGTGTCCGTACCTTGAACCTCCAACGTAGGTCATATACGGTATTATGCATAGATTCAGGTTCTGGTTTAATATCATCAGTGAGCCGAAGTGAACTATTAGTTAGGGAAGGGAGCTCATTTTTGAATCAGCTGTCATTAGTGGAAATGTGGCTGTGATATTACGTTAAATACTGCAGTTACACAGGTGCGCATCGAACTTTAATTCAAGAACTCGTTAACGACACTCATTAAAACACATTCAGACACCGGTTCAACAGGACAATTAATAATTCCACGCAATTACCCATTACACGATCCCATCGGTTACATTTTAAATCCCTGCATAATACAAATCTATACAATGCTGCTTCATTCAGCGTGCACCAGATATGCAACAGGATTTTCTGTACACGATGTTATTATTATTATCAAAAAGAAAAATCAGAAACACGCAATACCTAATTCGTATATTATACAGTTTCGGACGTATCTAAATTCATATAAGTTTTTTTATGCGAAAAAAAAATGCGATCGCGCAATCACTCTTAAATATCGAATCCGAAATTTTCAAATCGTTCAGTCGATGCTTTTCTACAAAGTTGAGTAATTTTTTATTTTCATATTCTTTCTCCTTTTTTTTCCTGCACAAATTGCACGTGTCGCGCTGCTTGTATCTTACGTCGTTGATCTCGTCACGATCAAATAATCGTTTCCGCGTATTATAATCGATCGCGTGGAGTAAGATTAAATGAATAGAAAAAGAAATTATTTTTCTTTTTCTCCATTAATACAATTTCTTGGATAAAAGGGCGTATTACGATTTCTTTTCTTTTTCTTTTGCTTTTTTCTCTCTCTCTCTCTCTCTGCCGCCAACACGTTTTGGTAGAGTCTTCTGTCGATCTAGCACTCCATCTCCTGGGCAAACAAGCATATCTAGTACTCTTCTCCTAACATCCACACGATACAATCGCCCTGTGTAGTACACTGAAAATTCGATAGTAGGGATTATATTGATCAGCGTCTCTCGTCATGAATTCAGTAGCTCGTTAGTTAAACATTGAGTCTTACGAATGAAGCGTTTCTATCGCCAGCCGTGTCCATGAATGTTGATAGAGAATTAGAAGAGAAAAAGAGTAACAAGAACAAAGGGCTGTATAATTATAATTGATGTCTACTGAATTCTCAACGAGATCGCATGAGTAGTAGGAGACAGCATGAACTGACTATAGTGACGATATGTATATATTTATATATATATATCTTTTTTTCTTTATATATTCTCTACTATAGTTTTTTCACTTAGACACCATATTGTTTTTATATATATATTAATTCACTAGATAACATTACGTTATATCTACACACGTAGCTATAGGCATATAGATACAATTTTTGCTTGACTTTTTGCAAAAATCTTCATACGAACGAGCCTGCACTCACGTATATATTACTATATTACTTGATTTATTATATTATATAGTTATATCTTGTACATAGAGATACATAATATACAACGTATAGTTGATCTTTAGTCGGTTACTTAGACTTTATTGTATCCCTATATGATTTCTGGTAAGTTTAGACGTTGATTTTAATTCCCGTGTTATATTTTATTGAAACAATTATATTAGTATACATATACATATATGTGTATATGCCGTTATCAGTCGGTAGCTCGTTATTGCAAGGAATTTCAATGGTAACTCAACTCAAAGATAACAATCGCGTATGGTCGACGGGTACGTGTTAATTTTCGAAGTATATTTGCCCGCTTGTGCAATGATGATAATTAAAAGATAAATGTTACCTTTACCACGGATCTTTGAGTTGCGCGACTTTTGAGCGACTTAAGTCAGACAAATCGTAGGAGAGACAACAAGAGCGTCTCCAGGACGTGTTCAGTAACTTTAATTTTTATTTTGTGGCAGCAGACTAAACTGGTACTAAAAATGTATTGATGTCCCAAGATAATTGTGTATGTTTCTGTCTACTCTTTTCTTTATCCATTTCTTTATCCTGTACTTATTCACCGAATAACGAATTAAAAACAGAACAATAATTTTTGTCTGGTAACGAAAAGCGGCTAATAGAGTTGTTAGCTGGTTGAGATCGATGTAGTACACGTGTTAGTTTGATTGTTTTTCTTTTTCTTTTAATTGTTATCATTTTGTCTCTTAGCCAACGACAATTTTTTAATTATCATTCTGTGATTGTGTCTAACATGTGCGTTGTGTTGGCAGACACATTGTTGTGTGCGGCCACATCACCTACGAGTCTGTCTCGCACTTCCTCAAGGATTTCTTGCACGAGGATCGCGAGGATGTCGACGTAGAGGTTGTCTTCTTACATAGGTATGAAATTAATTATGACTTTGTTGGGACGAAACAGTTTCTTGGTGATTGAACAAATTTTGTTGACAAAAAATTATTTCACAAAAAGAAATTCATGCAAGCGTTACTTGAAAATGTTTCGTCGGACTCCATTGTGTTATAGTTCAACATCGTCGTCGCGATGACAGTCGCTTATCTGATAAGAAAATTTTAAGGGAAAAAAAAATAATAATTACTCTCTTCCTTGACGACTCGATTCTTCCACACGTCGAATGAAGTCATTTATTTACGCCTAGTGCCATTCTAACGATTCCTTATAGGAGCGTACGAAGTAAATTGTCTTTTATTTTTCTAATGTACATTTCCCGTACAGTGCTACACGTGGTAAGTATGGCGTTTCAAGATGCACAGGACCAACCAATGTACCCAACTAGAAGCCGAACAGAAGTTCGATCTATGGATCCGTACGATTTTCATCAGTACGCAGTTTCCCATTGACCAAAAAAGAAAAAGATCCCCCCGTTATTGACATTCATTGAAATACACGTATCTTCTCAGAATGTCCCGACGGAAAATCGGGACCTACGGTCACCCTATTCATAAGGAGCGGCCTGTGTTTTCAGGAAAGAACCGGATCTCGAATTGGAGGGTCTCCTGAAGAGGCATTACACGACCGTGGAGTTTTTTCAGGGAACCATGATGAATGCTGTGGATTTGGAACGCGTCAAGGTACCCTCCCTCCCCCTTCTCCCAACCCACTAGCGACATACGAATCCACTCACTAATTTTACCATATGCCCTGTTCATCATCCCTCCCGTCCCCACACTCACCCTCTTCCCTGACCATCGTCTTCCTCAACACCATGCGCTTCTTCACTCAACAGTTTTAGGTTCCTTACAGTTTTACACCTGGGTCCAACGACTTGATTGATCGATCGACTCGTTTATCGCTCTGTTTTATCGTTATACAATTACATCTTACGATTACTAGAGAGCATATTGATAATATAATTTTGATATTTTTTTTAAATATTATGCTCATTATCAATAGATCACATGCAAAGTAACGTTGCCTGTTGCTGCGTCGCTTACGGGTCCTGTGAATATACCTTTAGCCATTTCAGTCACGACTTCCTTCGCGTTATTATCCAAGCGAGCGTTGTCCCCTTGTGGAAACGTATTTTCGTTCTTTCCTATTTTGTCCCATTGGCAACGGGCGCCCGGGGCGACAATTTCATTCTCACGGATGGGAGACCCTTTATCGATAAGGGTCGAAGGCTCGCGTGGACTTCAGTAAAGTGACACTTTGATATCCTTGCGAATACGAAGTGACGTGGCAAGAGGCAAACAAGCATCGTAGAAGCAACTGCCTGCGACTGCATGGTATGCTGTATTGAGCTATTGGGGCCGGATTCAGCGTGCAGTAGATAATTATTTTTTTTTTTAGATTACTATACTTTCTACTGTACTGTTTACGGGAGACTGGAAAAAGCGTCGTACGCTTTACTTCTGCTGTTAGGTATATTCCTACGATAAATCATTTGTCTATTTCGTTATGTACGTTTATATATATATATACACGTATTATTATGATTATGTAAATTTTGAAAGAAGAAGGACAGTCGGTACCATTAGACGTGAATGTTACTATAAAACGTATGGTTTGTCGGATTGGCCGAATAGGAAGCCACCGGATCTTGAGCTGGAAGGACTATTCAAGCGGCACTTCACGACCGTGGAGTTCTTTCAGGGGACCATCATGAACCCCATTGACCTTCAGCGGGTCAAGGTGAGTTCCCCATTAGATTGACACTCTCAGAAAGCACACTAACATTTTGGATACTTTGACGACTGTTTGTGTTATCCTATATTACTTCTGAAACCCTTCCTCTATTATATTATACACGTCGAGATGTGTCGTAATATACTTTCTTCAGACCCTCGCAGCAGCTTCCATTACGTGAATCCGTGATACATCCTGGATATAATAGATCTCTTTGTTTCTTCTTCAATTATCTTCAACTCGATCACGCGCAATTCTATTTAGTACTTGGATCGGGTATACAAGTCGAGCATTGTATTTTTTTTTAAGCTTCACTTTTTTATACTTCACAGTATACTTGTATATGGCTTTACGAAATTGATGTTTATCGAAGATTTCGATGACTGAGAATTTTTTGATAATTTTCTTTTTTTTTTTTAAATCAAATAACGATGCCATCCTATTTGCACACGAGCAAGATATACTATTATGTCATGGCTGCTGCTCACGATGATGCGTTGAGACTCGGAAGTCACGTTGCTTCGATGATAATGCTATTGTTTCCAAGACATGGTTGTTGCCTGTTTGTACCCTCTATAAAAGTCCTCCCGCTGATTCTCCTTAGGTTGCGTTTCGCCGTGTTGACTTTAACTGCCGTATACTAGGGGCACATCTGACCCTGCCGTTTACTTTGAATAGTCTTCTCCCCTGTTGCCGTCATCAATTCCCCGCCATGTTGTTCACGATCGTCATTAATTCTCGCGAGACAGGAACGATCGGCAACAATGATCGAGACGACCGTCGAGATTGGCCATTGTGATCATTGAACATATCCATGTGTGTATCGATCTTGTATTATCGATTTGTAGTCTTACCAGTCGATTTTATGTACGTTCGTTACTGTATTGTTACGCAGCATCTGTCAACAATTTTTACAATCTCGTTACACTAAACATACATATACGTCACATGAAAAAAAAAAAAAAACCTATTAAGGGCTATGTCACATCCGGATAGACCCATGCCTGCTGATGACCCAGGTGGGTAAGTGTCCGTGTTTTTGAAGCCTAATGTTCACGGCCATTTTAGAGACGTAGCGATTAGCATAGAAAAGCATAATTTTTTTAATTCCCTGCGATTGAGAGACACAACGATACATGCTCACCTTGTTGTCTTTTTCGAAAAAAAAAAATCACTCGTTTTTTACATTAGCCGTTACGTAAACATGGGCATGTGTTGGATGTATTATAGATAGTATATACATATATTTATTATATAAATAGAACGGGCTGCGCATCATTGACTTTGTATATAGAATTATATTCAATGCTCATATTATATTTATATATAGAATTCTTTAGACGTGTCTACCTTCCAATTATCCCACTTTGTAATTAGTATATGTGGAAACGATAGATGCTGTTTTTTTTTTTTTATACCAAATTTAGATATAGGTCCCACCGTTTTCTGTACGCTAATTACGAATGAAATATTGAGCTACGTTCTCGTTTTCATTCGAGTCATTAATTTTGTGCACGTTCTTAGAGCCCGTAAGGCGCCTTTTTCTTTACGTTCTATTACTTATTACTCTATTAATTATAGTCTATGCGAAAGTTGTAAGATGTGATTAGTATCATTCGAAATTCGAAGCATGGGATATATTTGGTTGTTGGCAATATGTACATCTTGTTGATATGGATAGTGGAACGATATCAGGATCGGATGGAACGGTTGTTCTTGATCAATGCATTGCATCAGACACGAGATGGAGTATGACGATTTTGATCCTGAAATCGTTCCTCGTTATCTGAATCAATGATGAAATTAGCTTTGTTAAACGGATATCTTCTCTGATAATTATGCACGTAGTATATAAGTTTCAATCTTATTAATTTGTACGTGAGAAATTCAATGACGTTGGGCCTATTCATCGATTTGACAGTTTATTGACGATATTAAAAAAAAAATAATAAAAAAATCGCGATACTTTGATTTGATATGGTTTTTTGAGGGGCAACCTGGTCATTCGTACAATTTTTGAATTGTAGTTTCAATAAAAAAGTTCACGACCTCACGAGTGAGAACAATTTATAGAAAGATCGTCAATACAAAATCGTATAAAATATTTCATTCGAGACTCCACGAATTCTATCACACAAATCCATAATCCAGGACGGGCGATCAAACACAAAGATAATATTTGACAAATTTTTTAGGTACACGAAGCGGACGCGTGCTTGGTCCTGGCGAACAAATACTGCCAGGATCCTGACGCAGAGGACGCGGCGAACATTATGCGTGTCATCTCCATCAAGAATTACTCTGACGACATCCGCGTCATTATCCAATTAATGCAATATCACAATAAGGTAAAAGAAGAAAATTTAGCAAATGACAAATTTATCGTTTCAGCAAATGGACCAGGCAGTAAAGGTTATTGAATTTAACTTTGACACCCTGTTATCAATTTTCAGGCCTACTTACTAAACATTCCATCTTGGGACTGGAAGCAGGGCGATGACGTAATCTGTCTCGCTGAACTCAAGTTAGGCTTCATCGCTCAGTCCTGCTTAGCCCCAGGATTCAGTACAATGATGGCCAATCTCTTCGCCATGCGATCCTTCAAGACGGTCAGTAAAATCGTCCTCCTGTCATGTACTATGTATGCATGTGTCATCATCGTGCCGTCAGATCTTGTCAAAAAGGTCCACAGTGACGCGCAAAGCAAGATCGGAATTTTGCAAAATTTTTATCATATTACTTAAACACCGCGTATTTAATAATGAGCGTTTTCGTATCGTACTTTTTCTACCTGTTAGATCGGGGATCTATTTTTTTTTTTTTTTATTCTCATACTATGTGTCGCTTCACTGTGGACGTCAGCTGTACATGCATATGTACGCACGTCATTTAGAAATGGTTGGTTGATTGGAACCAGTCGCCCGATATACAGGCTTGGCAGAATGACTATCTACGTGGAACCGGAATGGAGATGTACACCGAGACACTGAGCCCTACCTTCATTGGAATGCCTTTTGCCAAAGCTACTGAGTAAGTCGGTCCATGACCAATAAAGTCCTCCAGCAAAATCAGTTCTGATTCAAGAGACACGACCAGACGATATCTTATATATAATTGGTATACGTTATTAATGATTTTTGGCGAGCCGTTTGCGTATAATAATTACGTCGGTAAAGAAATTTTCTGGGATTCTATTGAAATTTTTTTTTTCCATGGACCGCACGACAACCTTGGTCGAGTGGACGAATTTATTTTTCTCTCTTGATACCAGAAGCATTGTAATTATATGCACCTTCTTTTTGCATCCTTTGTAAATTGCTCAATGCCCTATACAGGACGGTGCAGCTTTCTAATGAGGAAGGGTTGTACGGCTTTGGATGTACAAATTCACAATTGGACTTTTGAATACGTGTTTGTCTCGCGGTCATTCATATGTGGCTGCAATTAAAACGTCTTGTTCAAAGAATTTTTTTTCTAAGGGGTGTTTTGCTAACGACTTCGTGCCACGGGTGTAAACGAATGATTATTTTCGTTCAGATTCTTGATTCACCCTCACAATTATATCGCACGGTGACCCGTGTCTGTAAAAGCCGAGCTAAAAGAGTCTCTCGAAACAACCCCTAAACACAGGAATCCACGGCATTCTAATAAAACACAAAGCTCGAATTATTCTGGAATAAAAAAAATTTTTTACAATCCTCCAACAGAACATCCTGTAATTTTTTTCGAAAGACAAAAGAAGGACGTCTCCATCCACCCAGACCAAAGATATCCATGCATCCCTCAAGGGGTTGGTCAGTCTCTTGAATCGAACATCAATAAGAAAAAAAAAAGCAAGGGATGAAGCTTCGCCTCGCCTATGTCTCTCACTACGCTCCACTCCGCTATGAATCCTATAAACGTGTCAACATGTATAAACCGTATCTGTGCTACACCTAATCAATGTAAACCACCCCTCATCGCTTGAGTAACGTCTTCTTATTCACGTTCGCAATTATTGTCACCGCGCTCATCCGTCAGCGAAGACACGTCAATCGGAAGCACTTTCCGCTCGATGGTACTTTCGACGTATAAAAGGCAACCCTAGGGTAGTTTCGTTCTAAGGGACATGTTTAACCATTTTTTTAGGGGCTCGGGTCAAGCTTCTCTCAAGGATGAGATCGCTTTAGGGTCTGCTAACTTCCGCTCGGTAACTCAAGGTTCTTACCGTCTCGCTTATCGCTCTAACGCGAACCGCGATCGATAACCAGAAAATGACCAAATGTCGTGGTCGAGATGAGTTCGATTATCAGGAATAGCTTTCATAAGCTAGGGACATCGAAGCCGGTCGATCACGTGTGCTGCCACTCCTGGCCTCTGCTCTTCCAGTCGTGATCATTTACCATAAACGCATCACTCTTAAGCATACACCTCCACCATGTATATCCCATAGCTCCCATAGAGGTATATCCCATTTCTCCGAATCACTCAATCTATTTCCAGGAATTTCGTGATTAAGCGATTACGTCTCATCTAATTGCGTAGGAGCGCATGCGTTTATAAAGAACGTGCATTATTTTTTTTTTTTTTACTATTTTCATCATGTACCATCTAGAGGTCCTAAGGGTTGATCGAAGTGTTCCTTTGATCTTGTTGAGATTGATAAGGATCTCGTAATTTTATTAGTACTGTACCAGTATGCATATATTCTTGATTACTTTCATCCGATGTCTCTCCAATGGCATCCGGTTTAGTTATGTTTTTTCTTATTTTTCTTTTCCTCCGGTCACGAGAAGCTGTTACGCTCTTTTACTAGATATGTGACGAGTCGTTATACTTCTCGTGGCGGAATATTCTTGTCAATGGAAGGCTCTTGAAGGTTTCATGATTTCATGACGTGGAGCTGGTTGGTTGGTGTTTCAGTCGCCGGACACTCAGGCGTGGCAGAATGATTACCTGCAGGGCACGGGCTGCGAGATGTACACGGAAACCCTCTCCCCGTCCTTTACCGGGATGACATTTCCCCAAGCCAGCGAGTAAGTTCTCGCTGCCACGACTGCCACACATGCAAACTTTTATTGAGATATTTTTTGTCCTGTCTTTTTTGTTTTGTTTTTTTTTCTTTTTTTTTTTTAAAACATATATCACATACAAATGCATACGTTTCTACTATATATATTTTTTAATGATTGTATGTATCATTGTTCGTATGCCGCCCCCCCCTCCCCTCCCGGAGAGTACGTTTTTTGTTGGCCAAATTTTATTGGACTTTTTTTCTCTCTTCTTTTTCGCGTAGACGTTCCCGTTGGGCATCTCTTTGATCACGTTTGAATTTTGTACAATTTATCACAATTTTTGCATCTCTTATGGGCGCGTACGTTTCTTTCCTCTTTTTTACGTCAAAGCGAATGCAGAGTCTTGTTTGAGCACATTTTATGGATTTATTTATTTTTTTTTTTTTAATGGTACGAACTGCAGCGTGATCAGTAAGTATTTTGGCATTTGATTAATTAAAAGGGCACGCTGCTATATTTTTACTGTACTCAACACAAGTCACGCGATTTCATTGCGGACAAAGTTTCTTTGGGGATTAATTGAACGTCGGTTGCGTGACTTTTGAATTTTGAGCCAATGAGTCATTATGCTGATAATTGCTAATTTTACCGCATTCGCTAGAATATCCTTCGAACTTCGTTAATTGCGGTGGTTTACAATTTTGCTCGAGATTAAATATACGCAAGTAAAAAAAAAAAAAAAGCTGATCTAGATTTTACGCGAACTTCAACCAAGAGACACTTAAGTCTCGCAATTATTTTTCGACATATTCACTATTCTGCATTCTGCATATTAAATTTAATCGTGCGCGTTTAACGAGATGCAAGAAATGCATGTTGAGAACCCCCTATTTACGTATGGCAAATGTGCATTTGATTTTTCATTTGTTTTGCGAAAGTTAAGTACTGTAAAGCTGCATTTTGAATTTTGTACAGTTACGCAAAGTCGTATTATAAATCGTGTCCCGTGTACCCGTCCCATTGTTATGGTGTGGTTACCTCTTAGACGTAGCACTCTAATCTTCTTAACAACGTTGAGACTTTTGTACACGCATGCCTGTTGCTCATTCAATGTGACGTAATCATTTTAAATGAACGACAAAAGTTATAACACGCGACAAGTCGCTATATGGATTAAACAATTACGCAGAGCTATACAATTTTATACATTGCATTGTTAAAAATAAAAAACATTTATTCCAAAGCACAACTGATTATGCGACGTTAATACATGAGAATTTCAAAAATTATTACATTTTATGTTCACTGCAAGTACAACGGTTAATCGGTTAATTGCACATCGAACACACAACCAGCAACGCCCACGAAATTAAACACGTATTTCAGCGCACTTTGCAATTCTTTTTATAAATATATGAACGAGACTTTTCAAAGGGAAGTCATTTATTTATTTTTTTCCAAAAAATCCATTTACAGAACATTGCGTTTCGTTTGAAGGTTTGTCTTTCAGATTTTTTTTTTATTTCACTTCTTGGATCAACGCTTCTTTTAGTTTGCGTGTGTGGGAGTATACATATACATGTAATCTAAGGTGCGCCCCCTTTTAGACCTTAGATTATTTATTAGATCACATTATATATACTATGCAGATACACATTCGAATTTACATTTATTTATATGTAGATATTGATATGCATATGGTAATATAGTCCACTGATTATTTGAACCGAAGTAAATATGAAAATGGCATTTGGTAATTTTTTAATTAGTTATCTAAATAGAGTGAGGATTAGATTGTTATAGATTGATAAAGCGCATTAGATATTCTCTTTTTCAGCATGATATCGGTTAATTACATTAGAACGAACGTTTATTAGCGTTCGCCTGCTTGATCGCCTATCTCCAGGTACTTCCGGCACATCTATTTGGATGCGTACGAATGTCCGATGTTTCGTTACAATTTTAAAGGTGCAGCACGTCACTGAAAATCATTAATCAATATACTCGATTGAATGTAAGACTGACAAGGAAGCTGGTTTACTGAAAGAAAAAAAATAATAATAATTCATTCTACGTCATTGATTCTCGGTGTCATGCTACACGTTCGATGTTTATATGTTGTACAGCTGTACTGTAACGAATGCAGAGCATAAAAAAAATCAATCAATGTTATTTTACGTTTCGTCAACAGTAACTCGTATGTCTAATTAAATGGATTATGAATAATTAATTAAATTTCACTGTTATATCGTTAAAAGTGTGCTCTGTGTTTGCGATTAATCCTCGTCCCTGCGAGCTTCTGCAATTTTGATAGTGAAATTTCGAAAAATCAGATTAATTGACAGATTAATAATTGGCAGATGCATAATTGGCACAGTGTTCGATTAATTATAATGAAATTTCACTATCTATGGTGTGTAGTGCAAATTATTAAAAAAAAAAAAGGCGCGAAATTAGATGTCATTTTCGTTAATCCTAACCGTAACAGCTTTTGGTTTACTTACAAATAAAAAACAAAAAACTAATGGAAGATAGTCAAAAGCATCTCCTAAATCACGTAAAACGCCATAAATCAATCGAGTCCCATACACACACTTATATTTCGTATAGCCACATATACCTTTGACTATTCTCCATCGATTCAATATTTTGACAATGCAACCGGATATTATACACATTCTCGTCGTAGGTTATGCTTCACGAAACTGAAGCTTCTGCTGCTGGCAATCGAGATCAAAGGCGAGGGAGGTGGCGACAGCAAGATCTCGATCAATCCGCGAGGCGCCAAGATCGCTGCGAACACTCAGGGATTCTTCATTGCTCAATCAGCCGACGAGGTGAAGCGGTACGTGATGATTAAATGGCGAGCGATCGATAGCCAAAAAAGAAATAATTTTTAATCATTAAAAAAATTTTAATTTCCGCAGTCATAAGTCACAAAAAAAAGTAATGATAATTATACTCCAATAATCCTATTACAGTGCATGGTTCTACTGCAAGGCATGCCACGAGGACATCAAGGACGAAACGTTAATCAAGAAATGCAAGTGCAAAAACTGTAAGTCTTTCCATTCAGAATTTCGTAAAGCTCTCTCTGTCTCTCTCTACATCTACCATATACTATATGCTATACTGTACGATAACGTATAGCCCGTCTGTCATTGAGATCTCTATTAATAACAAGTCTCTGATCATCCCTTAAGAATAAACCGTAATCGGCCGCGTATACGCGATGATACACACTTTGTGAGTCACATGACGTATTTCATATGCGTCCCCATACGCAGACAAGAACGTCCGGACTCGTGTCGACGGGACCTT
This sequence comes from Calameuta pallipes, assembly GCA_030142375.1. Classification (NCBI taxonomy): domain Eukaryota; kingdom Metazoa; phylum Arthropoda; class Insecta; order Hymenoptera; family Cephidae; genus Calameuta; species Calameuta pallipes. The sequence continues at coordinate 493,755 of JARQSW010000315.1, forward strand.
TTGGTGAATTTAGCACAGGAGTCTGATTGGAGCCTCCATGGGGCGAATAGAGGACGGGAAGGTATAGTTGGATAAGGAGGATGGCAGTTATTAATTTTTTTTCTTTTTTCTTTTTTTTCTTTCTTTGACGTCATACACAGACACTACCCAAGTAAGTCTCATGTGACTCGCAACGAATTTCTTCAACGTGTTTCGGATATTCGACCAATGCCAAATATCTTTCGCTGGCTCTTTTATTCTGATACTTTATTCACTCTGTTTCCTATCCTCGTTACGCCGAGAGCCGTTATCAGTAACGCGATTACAAAGTATTACATGGTTGTGACCAATGCTATTGTGATATATGATCTAGTGGGGCAACAGCAGCGTTCCTGGGGCCGGGACTTAGGTAACGTCTCTATAAACGCTCGTTCGCTTACTCTCAAAAACTTTACTATATCTCGTCTTGGAACTTTACTTTGATTACTATGTCTTTCTTCACCCTTATCTTGCGGCTTTGTCTTTACGTTTACTATATATATATATATGTATACATACATATGATATATACATATATATATACATATACGATAATAATCACCGTCTGCTGTACTATGACCCTTGTTTATTGAAATGTCTTTGTATACTGGATTTTACCTTTGGTTTTTTTGTCTCTTTCTATTGCTGTCTTTCTACATATATATATATATATCTCACTATCTCTCTGGTACTCTCTTCGATTCTCTCACGGTCTTTGTTTATCCCTTTTACTTGCCTCTGAGAATTTTTTTTCTTAAAGTTTCTATGCATTCGTCGAGGCGATGGTGAAAATTGCATTTTTAACGAACCCGCCCGTTCACCCCGACCACCCTTGTATTATGTAAACACTTTATGACGTTTGCAATGTTGAATTGGGTAATGTTACATTTTTCACGAAAAAAAAAAAATGCTACCGAGTGTAATACTAGTGGGAATCATATGACATAATGTGTTTTCACTGTGAGGATTAAAATATATAGATATTTTATTTTATTTTATTTTTATCGATATAAGAAACTGTGATAAATGATGTTAGATGTGCATCTTAGGAATTGTCCCTTTATCGTAACACAATATTGTCATGATATTTTGTGCAATATAGATATATCGTTTCCCTCTTGGCGTGGTTATCACTGTAGAATCTCCAAGGATCGAGATACCTAATGGTCACACGTGAAAAATGAAATATTACAAGAAACACATGTGACATGTTCCCTGATAGTTGAATCAGCTGGCGCATGATCACCTGACCGAATATACGAAACTAGCCTGCACTTCTAGTATGTGCTCCCCCCCCCCCCCTCTCGTCCGTCTTGCATACATATAACTAGCTCCGGGTTGGGTCGTTCCCCCGTATTCAGTTATCGCACACTTTTATTTTGTCGATCGTACTATTTTCAGCGTGCCAGCTGTCATTGATAAGAATTACGATTGATCGCAAGGTACCTTGACGATTCAGTTTTTGATAAGTGCTCTAGGTTCTGGAGCATTCCATGTGCATCGATATACGTCGCATATGGCCAAGTAATAGATACATACGTTATAATCTTTCATCCCGTCTATGTGGAAAAAAAGATTTTTTTTTGTTATTAAAAAAAAAATCTATCTCATAGCGAGCAAGTGGGAGATGAAATATAATCGTTCGGATGTACAGTAATAGGTTATAAGTATTTAATGGGCAAATAATAATTCTTTGACTCACACGGTGACTTAAACATAACACATGACAATTTTACACGACAGTCTTTTTTTTTCTCCCTCTCTCCTATCAGGACGATTATTCCTGCGTAAAGGTTATGCTTTAAACCCTGGGCAATCAAAGACTTCGGCTACTCTATATTGGGGGTGATCGATTCGGTTTATAATTTTTTAAATAAATCATTGTATTTATCGCTATATTTTTTTGAGAGTCCATTAGCGTAATGACGTAATCGAACTCTCGAATGACGTAGATATGTATACATATATATCTGCGACGATGTTTCAGAAAGCGTGTCAAGCCAGCGTCAAGGTGATTCTATTAAAATAGTGAAATACGATTAGCGATATTTAAAACAGAAAATGTGAAGAATCGAAACATCGAATTTATCCTGTTTCTGGATTAAATCTCGTATAACCATACAGGATATACATCACGTATGACGATGTCGATAGTCACGTAGAGCTGTAGTGCGATAATAATAATAATAATAGAAATGAAAATTGTCGAATTTGTACGTACCTCAGTATGTCATAAATTTACTCATATTTCAGCGCTAACAACTTAATATCGATATATTAAATTGATTCATACGAATTCACGAATACATTGTCGGTCGAAATACGCTAATGCGAATATTGTGTGTGTCTCTTGTAAATTCCTTGAATGTAAGTAGATAGGTGTTATGTACTTAAAATACTTAAACCCGTGTCTGGTTGACCACTGGCTTTTTGCAGATGTGGGGATGATGATGATGCAGACTGGCATGGTGAAGGGAAATTCTGCCTACCACAGTTACCTTGACGGTATGCCTTGTTCCACGTTCCACGTTCCACGTTCCGCTTTTCCAACTCCTATACGTATTCCGGACCATTAACGTTTTCCACGAGAACCTGTCGGAATAGAATGGTTGACGCTTCCAGAAGGAAACAATGAGAATTCGCTGAGCTTGTTATTATACCTGGGATCGATGTCGGGAGCTTTATAATCCCACGGGATTCGATGCCTATTTTATTCTGACAGGATATATTGTCGGAGTTAGTAGTTTTTTTGTTTCTCTCTCTCTCTCTCTCTCTCTCTCTTTACCGCACGTACGAAGGATTACCAATTGAAAATGGAACGGCATTCCCGCCGAAATAATGCCGAGTATTGGATTTCTTTTGACGCTTTTATATTACGTGTATACACAAGATATACACAGATACAGATACGAGAAATGTTTTTTTTTTCAATTTTGAATAATTCAAACTCGTGTTTCATTGTGGAATATGTGCTATTTTCCGCAGGATATCCTACAGTAATATTATGTATTTTTTGGATTTTCTTTTTTTAGTCTATACCTTATGAACTACTTACTCGGACAGGAGCTGTGGCCTTGTTCAACTTTTTTCAATGTTCCCACGAGACATAATTCTTTTACCTGTACGAGCTTTAAGATTCGAGCTTTATGTCATTGAGCTTTAGTTAGAGCTGAACTTTTTTTAGTATGTTATATCTCGTTTTTACAACTAGATTATGTTTAGCAATCTCATGGCGTTTGCTTTACGCGATCACATATAGAACAAGACCAAGCGACGTGTGGAAACTGTTAATACGTACCTACTACTAACTGTAAGCCGTGAACCCTGTGTCAAGGCACCACTAATTGTCATTACATTCTAAACTGGCTCGCGACCACAGAAATGAAAAAAAAATACTTCGTTCCTTCTATCGTCGAGAGACATGCATCTGAAAAATTGGCACAAAGAAGCACGTTGTCTGATCGTATTCTATGTGCTGTGGCTGTTAAGATATAACATAAAGTATATTAAGGTTGCCAAATTTCAAATGGCACAGGCTTACATTAACCAAGTTGTCGTCGTTGTCGTTTCAGTGTTGCTTACTTCACGTTTTTTCATTGACCAGTTGACTTAACCATAAACAACGCTAAAACTCACGCAAGAGGAAGGCGTATAATGCTGCTGCAAACTTTTCAAGATATTACATGGCTGGGCCTACATTAATTAGAGCATTGACGTAGCTGTTACATGCTGTGCGAAGCTGGTCCAGTCAAGATCAACATGTCACTTCCGAACGAACCCGATAAACCTGCATCACTGTAAGATATGAAAATATCAAATGCTCCTTGAAGCTGCATTTTTTCCGAGTTACAAAGTTCACAGTGATCAGTTTATCTTGACTGATTTTATTGTTTTTCTCAAGCTACGGTACAAGGGAATCAATCTTACTGTGTACCGTTGCGTGGAAGCGGATAATATGGCGAGTTGATTTCCCTACCTGCTAACCAGGAACATGAAGGATTCTCGAGAAGTCGAAATTTCACGACAACGATAAAATCGTTGCAATCAATGATTTTTCAATGAAGAAGCCAACTTTAACCGGAAGTGGCGTGAAACTTTTTTTTATACACAACCTTGAGTGCTGTAGACGTGATATAATATTAATGACCTGTTCATTCGTTATCCTGCCTGTCGGTTGTCAAATGACGCCTGCTTGGTGCAGAGTGTTATCGCTAGTAAAAGACTGAAAGATAAACTTTCGATGCCCAGGGTTTATCCTGTTTTCTAATAGAGAGTACACGTGTATCGTTTTTTTTTTTTTCTTTTACTTTCATCCCTCTTGTACCTCATGTACACACTGTTACATGCCAATCTTGATATTCACCTACACGTATACTACACTATCGCAATATCACCCCGTTCGTCATAATATCTTCTGCGCTCTACTTCAGCATCATCAGGTTTCGAATCGTAATACGACGGAATTATAAGCGAAGAATGTCTTTATTGCTACGTCATTTGTTGGTGACCCAAAAAAATTGATTGTGACCTGTATTATGTTGGTAATGTCAATGTCCCCGCTTACAAGGTTTCTCGATCAATCCTCATGGTGTAATTGACGAAATTCTTTGATACTCCCTGAATCAGGAATCATTCTTTTTTTTGTACTAAATAATTCAACTAATAATCGCACCATCTTCATTTTTGATCCTTACGTCTACTTTTACAACGTTGAAATAACTTGAAGCAAATCTAACGGTTATTAAAAGCACGTATTCACTTAATATCTAATTTTCAAAATGTGCAAGAAATTTTTTTTTATTCTTTGTATTGTCTCACGTCTTATCGTACGCGCTTGGATTATTTGTTTATATCTTTAAAAAATGTATATATAATTTATTATATTTATTATATTACCCAAGATGCATTGATCGAGATTACAGACCTAGACCTACCCCATGTTGAACCCCCCCCCCCACACCCTGCATTTAGGTTGACATTATTTTGATGTGAAGACTAACAGCTCTTCTCTCCCTTCGGGCAGTGGCCACATTCCGGAAAGGCGTGCGAGCCGTTCAGATGGTTGGAAGAGCAAGTACGTATTTCCCGAGAGTAGAATTGTGTCACGTGTTTTTCCCAATGTATTTTACTTTTCAATGAGTAATTCTGTTAATTCGGGTCCCTCATTCCTCACACGAAATACCTCTTATTGAATTGGCCTTGCTTTAGGCGCATTGCGTCATAGGTACCTATACGTAATTTGTGACTGCGAATGCATAAGAAATTCACTGTCACGAAGGATGTGCCATGACTGCCATGCGTTTCGAATTAAAAGTGTCAATTCGTTGGAGGAAATTGAATTTCCTTTCATTCGCATAACGCATCAACTCATTTTCACACAAACATGTCGGTTTTTTTATTTCGTAACATTGACTAACGTGAATTTATGGTCACTTGGAATTACTCAATTAACACTTCCTGTTAATATTAGATTTTAAGATTTGCGAAGGGATTGCTGCGAAATTGAAAATATCGCTGGTCAATAGAATTTTTTCTTTTTTTTTTTCGATATTACATAAGTGGTGCAGTATGGTTGGTCGATGTAAAATATTTGGACTCTTATGTGTAACGATGTTATCTATCGATGTGACTAGATATTTTTTTGTCTACTGTATTAAATTCTGTGATGATTTTTTGAAAATGAACTTTTTTTTATCATCTTTTTTCAATTCTAGTCACAAAAGTTTTCTTATAGGAATGATTAGCACAACGATGATTGTTTAACCTGAAAGTCAGTCGTATGCCGTACTGGTATACACGATTTTTCAAAATTATAATTGACCATTTAAAAAAAAAAGTTTATATATGTTGTGCTAAACAACCAAAATTTGTCTAAGCTATACAATTGGATCCAACGTAGAAAAACATTAGTGTTTGCGCCCTATCGATGTGGTGTTGTTAATTTATCATGCAACTTCGATTTATCATTATTGTCGTATGGAATGTAGCTCATGAAGGTTTGTAAGTGTTCTCAATGGTTTAATTGTTGTGGGTGCGAATTGGAATTAATCGGAAGGACTGACATGATTGTTTTGAGTATTAAAATTGTTGACTAATCTTGTATCGATGTTTAACATAATCATTCCATAATAATAGTGACACCCTAGATACTACATTTAGTACATTAATCATGCTGTTCGACGTGCGAAGAAAGATATAATCGAGAGTACAGTCATCGACAAAGAATTCGCAGACGCAGCTGCGAGAACTATACCAAATGAAAGGACCTGTACTTTTTTTTAAAACTTCAAAAATCAAAATTACGTTAATTAACAAGAATATCGCGTATCTAGTGCTTTTGCGTAAAAAAAAAGCAGTGCAACAAAAAAAGTGGCTAAATTCCTAACGAACGATATGCCTGTAGATATTTCGAAAAAAAAAATTGCGCCCTCATTACATATCATTTAGCTCACACGTCACGCTCATACTCACCTTCTTTTCCACTCGCCACACCTACACTTGATATCATCCCCATGACACGTATACGCACATAATATATATATATATTTATATATAACACAAAATACGCACAGATGACGATACGTGAAATCTTTTTGAACTAACCGTCTGTGTGTCTATTTGCCTGAACTCTCGTCTACGAAAACTACGTAGGTGAAGACTTCACGTACTCAAGTAAGTCCGAGGAGGGAAGCTTCTACCTTTACCTTTTGATTATAAATATGTACTACCGATATTCCGTAGGAAATATTCGCGAGTAAAAAATTGCGAATCGCGACACGTCGTATAATCTCATAGAGTAGGAACTTGCGCCATCATCAATTACAGAGCAACGCTGTATATCCATTATAAAACCGTATCGCCCGTTACAAAACAGAACTTTTTGTACATTTATCATTAAACTAGAATATATCCTCCCTATATATGTGTATATAAGGTAACTGCTATTGTTCTTCAATCGAATTCCGGTTCACCTTTGCTTAATGACGGTAAAAAATGTATACGCTCTTTTCTTCGTGTACCTTACGATCAAGATTACACTTCTGTGAAAATCAACAAATTTTGTACGTTCTCATGCTACGCCATGTCAAAGTTTTATTTTCCGAAATTTATTACGTTCACATTGACTGACATGAATGATAGTCTTGCAATTGCTATACTTGAATGGTCTTTACGACGTGTCTTGCATATCCAGTAAAAGCCCAATAAAGCTTTAATATATGATCTTGATACATTAATCATTCGGAAATTGCAATTTTTGATAAGTGTACAAATTGGAATTGACAAGGTATATTATCTAATATCACGGCACATATTACAGTTGATTATATTGTGCGATATCGCGTCTGAAATATATATTCTCGGGTATAACGATTATTATTTTTGTTATCATTGTTATTATTATTATTATTGTTATCATTATCAGTGTTACGTCAAGCTGATTATATTACTGTTTCCTTTTATCTTTGTTGTTCTTCCTTTCTTGTTCGCTTAAACGGTAGTATTTTACACCATTTTCGATGCACTTTTAGCACTCTACCAAAAATTTCCTCAGCTTTTGCACAAGTTTCTCGTGTGTTTTTCTTCGAACACAATATATATATATATACTGTACACAGTAATTAATTAACCGAGTGTTGACTATAGTAATACGTTGTATATTAGTACGGTTGATTAGCCTTGCATGATTGGCGCTCACTATATCCGTATTAGATAGAAAAATGGAAAATAGGTAATATCGATTATGGCTGAAGGACAATTTCGATACTTGTCGATGCAACGGGTACAAAGATAATTTTGCAGCCGAGTGAATATCAGCTGTACCTCATCCAATTGAATTAATTAATTCGAGACGCTATTATTTTCCATTTCTACGGATTTACGGTCAAGTGTAGTTGTAGCTCATGCACGAGGCATGTCGTAGAGTAATTAAAATAGTTGAAATAACATTGAAATTAGTTCACGGTATGCCGTTTGTGGATCGTGGACGTTGAAATAATAATAAAATCGGTACAGGCTCTTGCGAAATTAAAACTTTAATAAGCGCATATATAACTCTGACGTCCACGATGTCAGAAACAATTTTGCTCGTCGCGGCTAGAGATAAAAATGAAAGTTTAAAAAAGGATATCTAATCAATGTCCAGCCTCTCTATATATTCAGGAGACCGTTATATGGGGTTATCAGGGAAGAATTTATTAATGATGTAAACTTAGTACCTTCAGGATCAAACCGAAGCGTCCGTCTTTTTCAAATAGCCACAGCACACCTCTCCCACCCCCTTTCCACCCCCTACTGGCCACCAGCAATTTTAATAAAAATTCTTATTCAAAATGTCCGCAGCTCATGGCAGGGGTATGTATTGCGAGAAAGTTTGACGCTTCCGATTGGTCCGTTTTAATTGATTTACTTGCTAATAAAATTTTTAATCTAGCGAGTCTACGTTAGTCGGTTTGTGTCAGAGCTGTCTATTGCATTGGACAACGTGACAGACTGATTGTCAATCAGTTGTAATAATGCAGTAGTAATTAGGCCTTAGGTACTTAGGTAGGGTAGCTAACATGTGTAGTGGTTTGTTACAGACGACCACCATCCTCCCCCCACATTCACTCCGCCAGAACTGCCCAAGATGGTTCACGTGAGAGGTACAGTTACACCTCAGTCAAACCCATGCTACAGTCTCGCAAGCTGCTCTCCTATTATTAATATCAATAATCGATAACGCGATATCGATTGAACTGCAAAGTCATTGCATATTGAATTTATGATAATGATTTAAGGTTGCCCGATCTATCGTGATATCCTTCGAGTTGGACGACCCTTTTTGTTGTTGCTATTTAAAGTGAAGGGAATTATTGGAATTTTTGAAAAAAAATTATATTCCCTTTTTACATGTCAGGAATTTTTGAAAATTTTCGATCGAGGGATATCACTGATTCGTGAACCTTTTTTCTTTTGTTTGGTATGCATGCGATTGTGTATTTTTTTTGCTGTTGGTTTTTTTTAGTGGTTGCAGAACTGTATGGGTATTGATCTTTTTGTATTGTTCTAATCTCACAAGAATTTTATTTTAATCTTTAGTCGAATCTTTGGAATTTTTATTATCGCTTGATATTTAGTTCGAATTTAATAGCTTTTACGTATTGTGCCTATGCTTATTGATAAAAGAATTAGTTTAGTTTGTACGAGTGCATTCATCTGCGATATTAGATTTAGATTGATGAGATTATACGAAACGGAATTGATCCTTTCAAATGATGGTTTTGTCGAGGTAGTATTTGTAGTAATATCGTCAATAGTATCATTTGCATGATAGAACAGTGGTACGATTGATATTAGATTAAATATTAATTCGACATTGCATGCTTTATTTATGTACTCTGAATAGCGAGAGGATATGCAAGTTTTCGAAGCGTCAGTTAATTAAGCAAACTTTGTTACCATCCAATTTTTTGCATCGAATTCCATCATGTATGATAAACGCGAAAGAATTCCTATAGTTACTTTTAGTTAACCTCTGGAATGTAGTAATGAAATTTTTTCGCGTACCCTTAAAATAGAATTTGTGTATGAGCAATAAAAAAAATTGAGAGCTTCCAATAACTTTTTTAATCTTGATAGAAGTATATGCACTTTCCTACAGGATAAATAAAAAGTATTGTCCCGTTGCTGAGTAAAGCTCTAAACTAATGTTGCACATTTTAATGATTTTTTTCGATATGCGTGTCTCCTTAAAAATGAACTGATAAATAAAACTTATGCGTTTTTGAGCTTGAAGTATTTTCATAAATATTGTCAGAGTATGAAATAATTGTAGTTTTCGAAAATCTGCCTTTAAATTCGATAAAGTCAAATCATTTGATTCTATATACCTGTATCATTAATATTTATTGTTTTCTTAGCACATATAAAGATGTCTAGGATGAGATATGCGCGCCTGTAAGCATGGGGCTGTAGGTTCATACACGAAGCATTGCGCAGTACCGGGGGGAGTTAGGTCACAATCCTTGTGACAACAATGACTGACTATTCTGCTTAATGAATTAGCCGTGGACAAACAACGTTTAATTATTTGTAAACTAATTTTGCTGTGTGCATTTTAGGTGAGATCAGTCGCGAACGAGACGATCCAAACGGTAAGTCGTAATGAGTTATCATGTGAGGAGTATAAATAAGATGATCCGAATAATCGCAATAGGATATCACAAAAAAAAATAATAATGATCGTCTCAAACAATAATGACTGAACGTTAGATGAAATACCGTGCAATTAAATAATAAAACAAGAATACCTTTTTTAATTCATTTTTTTTTCCAATCCACGAGGTTCATTAAAATAAAATCAAAACGGCAGTCTCGGGTATTACTTGAATTATCATTACGTTTTTAAAAATTTTTCAAATTTATCCAGTTTTATGTTATTCCAGTTTTATCAAATCAATGCAGCTGCACTCGTACGAACTAATTCAAATAAATTCTCAAAAACCTTCAATTTCCCTCGTCATACTCTAACTGCATTTTGAAATTTATCATTAAACGTACTTGCAAAATTTTCCAATGTCTCGTGTGCTTTTGCGATATCACGAAATTAGCCATACTGCTGATTATCATTCTTAAATCATCTCTGTTACAGCCATGAGGAATCATCGGAACTCCGTGGGGATGACGATGATGAATTCCACGAAGCAGGTCAACAAAGTGAAGCCGAACGTAAACAGAGCGCCCAATGATAGCTTATCAAGCCCGAATCAACCGTACAATCAGAGGTACAGTATCCGGCACTTACGCAGTACACAATATAATACATTACATATATCTAAATTAATATACATATAACCGCCAAATCACAATCACGTATTCATAATCATTGTCACTCATCACGTGGGTATCGTCTGGCTGTCACTTTTAATAAGTGTCATATTTTTTTCTCACTTGGGATCCATATTGCACCGGACAACAACAACAGAAATATAAAATATTAGTTATATTACTTGTGCTATTATCACGTTATATTCTCACAATTTGTCGTCCATATATTATGAGTTATCACGGACAATGCCAATGCGTATCACTGTCGCGCCAAATCAAAGTGACAATCATATAGTAACACTCGACGAAAAAATAAGGCGAAAATATATTCGTAATTCCTACTACAGATTTTATACAAATTTAACAAAATAATACATGATAGTTTCTTTATCAAGCGTTTATACAATATCGTACCTTATTGTATTATATATTATCAGCGATATATTGCCTGTTCTTTTTTTTTTTAGTGCACGTCTATAGGTTCATATATATACATATATATTGAAAGATAAAAGAACATTAATGATTCAAGGAATGGCTACGATTATAATTATTATGCTGACTCTTCTACAAACTGATATACTATATAATATTGAACTTTCTGCGACTGCCATTCGCTACTTAGATAATTCTCTGTCTGTCTCTTATCTACGCTCTGACTGTATCCTATAAATTTTCTTGTTATCTCGAAAGCTCTTATGCCGCATAAGTACCTTATTACTCGGACAATCATCTATTTTTCGCCGAGTGCACTACTATGATGATTTGCACAAGATTGCAATAAAAATGATTCACTCTTGCATCCACTATGTGAAAAGCATGAACTCTCCAAGCCACATGGTTATATACCGTACACACCTTAGGTTTATCTTTCTTTCCTTGTTTCGAGATCACTAATGCTCGAGCAGCTTTCGTGCGATCCAGAATCATTAAGAGTCTAATGCGCAATTGTCAAAGCGATAAAATATTAATTATCATTAACGTTAAACGTGATGAATTTCTAATACCAAACGGCTTAGCTGATTAGTCTCACTTAACGTCGTGCAAAACGTGTCTAAATAATGGAGAGTCTTAACGAACGAAAAATTAATTATGAATCATGCATGATAAACATCGAGAGGTTTCACCCAAACTGATAATCCGTTATACGCTCTGTACGATAGTCGTGAAATTGTATTGACAAATTTAATTAGGTATAGCGAAACAGGAGACGCATGATTTAAAAATAAAAAAAAAAGAATAAGAAGGACGTAGAATTCAATGATTTTGCATATACTATATCTAATATATCCCAGGCTCATTAAGATCTCATCCTCTAACGATCAGTAACAAAAAAAAGCGGTACGAATCTCAAGCGGAAGAACAAAATGTAAAGTTCTGGTGATTTAGGTTGGACCAACGTACGCTCACCTTCTGATTCCAGATCGCAAGAGGAGTCCGCATACGCTGGCTACCATCTCGCCTACGAAGTCAAAAAACTCATGTATGCTTCTGCCGTTAACACTGTCTTACTGTGTATATCGTATTACGATGTGTTTATAATATTGCTCCATCTTACCCGAAGCCGCAAACTTACGACGTTGAGCTAGGCATGGCTTTTTTGCATGACAGCGCTTTTGACAGCTTTCGATGCCTTTTTAATATGACCAGCTCGTTATCCTTTAATGCGATAATTAACTTTATACATACACATGGGATACCACGTTATGCTACCAACAGATCCAATGATAGATAAATTACCCATAGAGCTAATTGCGTCTACACCCTTTTAAGCGGATCAAAGTGCAATTTATCGTCATTGTTATCCCGTAGGTAAATACTCAGTCGATTTTTATATTGATATAGATTCTTATTAATTACCCTCCCGAGAAGCATGTGATAAACTGAAAGAAAACGAGGAGACAATATAGAAATTTTGAGAATCTAGTTTAAACACATGTACACATACTGTGCTATGGTTAAAGAACAAAAGTATAGTCTTCTATTAATTAACTATACTAACAATAACTATAAGACATGTCTTATCATGGATGTTATCACTCGTATGAAAATTCAAAACGAAATTGATTTCGTTAGAATTTATAGTAGCGTGGTTTATGCATCGTGTTTGAAACATGGACGGACAATTTGTGCAAGTATACTATTATTTTTTAAATTAAAGCAAGACGTTCTCAATAATTAAAAATTCTTCATCATGACCCTTGTAAAGGAGTTATCTTAGATTTGAAAGCTTTACAGAATTTCTTTTAACAAAATTATCTCCGTGTTCGTCTACTACGATCCTTTTTTAAAATTCCCGCCAGTTATAGTCCCGTCCGACTAGAATGATCTTGGTACCCATGTTTATAATGTATTGATGGAAGTTACGGTGGTCTGATGCTGCGCAATAGTTAACGATAATTTATTCGTAACGATTGTAATATTATATCCTATGATGAAAATTCGTTACAGGCCTACGAGCAGAGGCTCGGGTGGTACCAACGTCAACAATAATGGCGGACTGCAAGTGGGAATCGCCGACGATCAGGCAAAGGACTTCGACTTTGAAAAAACCGAAATGAAATACGACTCTACGGGCATGTTCCACTGGAGCCCAGCCCGGAACCTCGAAGACTGCATACTGGATCGGAATCAGGCGGCCATGACAGTTCTGAATGGCCACGTTGTTGTATGCCTGTTTGCTGATCCCGACTCACCACTCATCGGACTGAGAAACCTTGTCATGCCATTACGAGCTTCCAATTTCCATTACCATGAGCTTAAACATGTAGTGATAGTTGGGTCTGTGGACTACATTCGTCGCGAGTGGAAGATGCTGCAGAATCTGCCGAAAATCTCAGTGTTAAATGTAAGCCGAATGATCCTTTTTCTAGCTAGGATCGTTCTCGATTCACTTCCCTTGAAAGATTTGTCCTTGGGATATTTATAAAATAATATTTCATTCGATCTCTTTAACTCTTTCAAAATTTAAATCGTTGTAATGCTGCCACTGTTTAAGGTAACCACGATCGATTTTTTAATTTGATACGGAGCGACGAAGTAATGTTCAAATTGATAATTTGTATCGGTAGTGACGCTTCGGAGCAAGGGATGAATATTTTTTATATTCAATTATTTTAAATCATTTTTTTTTAGGGTTCGCCGCTGAGCAGAGCCGACCTGCGTGCTGTTAACGTTAACTTGTGCGACATGTGTTGCATCTTGTCGGCTAAAGTGCCTAGCAACGATGACCCCACCCTTGCCGACAAGGAGGCCATCCTCGCATCCCTCAACATCAAGGCAATGACATTCGACGACACGATCGGAGTCCTCAGTCAAGGTAAATGCGTGAAGGAGTGTTGCTTGCGTCATTATTCTTTACGTTCTTTTCTCAAATTGTAAGTAAACATTGCAGTAGATAATGAGCAAGGTAATTTGACTGCAGTTGGCAGTCCGATCGTCCTGCAGCGTAGAGGATCCGTTTACGGGGCAAACGTGCCCATGATCACGGGTAAGTTTTGATTTTGTATAGAGGAAACGAAAAATTGTAAAAAAAAAAACCAAATCCAAATGAACATATCCTATCGTTCCAACGTAACACTGTTAACAGAACTCGTGAACGACAGCAACGTGCAGTTTCTCGACCAGGATGACGATGACGACCCGGACACGGAGCTCTACCTCACACAGCCGTTTGCCTGTGGTACTGCCTTTGCTGTCAGCGTTCTAGACTCTCTAATGTCGACAGTCAGTAAATTTATGATATTCTGTACTGATAAATGTAACTGATAAATATTAAAATTATTCGTAATTTCTTTCAGACTTACTTCAACCAAAATGCACTGACTCTGATCCGCTCGCTGATAACAGGCGGCGCGACCCCCGAGTTGGAATTGATTCTGGCAGAAGGTGCTGGTTTAAGGGGTGGCTACAGGTATGCCATTTTTTAAGGTCAATTAAAGTATAATTTTAATTCAAAATATTATAAATTGTTCGTTTTCTTTTATAGTACGGCGGACAGTCTGGCCAACAGGGATCGTTGTCGAGTTGGTCAGATCTCGTTATACGATGGGCCTCTGGCCCAGTATGGCGAGGGAGGCAAGTACGGTGACCTCTTTGTCGCAGCATTAAAGTCGTATGGAATGCTGTGCATTGGTCTGTACAGGTACAGGTACCGGACTTTCTTTCCCTCGATGGTATTTATTGGATTACCCTACGTACTCTCTCTCACTCTCTCTCTCTCTCTCTCTCTCTCTTCACTCTACTCTACTCTAATCTACTCTACTCTTTCATACATGATTTACACTTACCATTACAAACATTACTACTGTGACTTTTGATTTTTTTTTCCGCACACCTTTTGCATTTTGCGTTTTTGCATCACCACACGAAAAATGACGATCGTAAGTTACCTCATCCAAAAAATATCATTTTTGAACGTTACATATCACTGATTTATTTAGTGTTTAGTTGCTCGCTACATTTAGTTTAGTTATGGGTATATTTAGTTTAGCTTTTGTCTCTCGATCGCATTAGAATCAACAGTTGATACTTCAATTAATCATTTAGGTTTCGCGACACAAGCTCATCCTGCGACGCATCGTCCAAGAGATACGTCATCACCAATCCACCCGACGACTTCACTCTATTACCTACAGACCAGGTAAGTTTTGTTTCCTATGATTAATATCATTAATTCATGAAATTAATATCTTACTCTTTTTTTTTTCTTATCTCTTCAGGTTTTCGTACTGATGCAGTTCGACCCTGGCCTCGAGTACAGACCGAGCAGAGGAGCTCGTGGTAAGGATGACGCCTCCTGACTGTTGCTGTGTAGCGCCCTCACCGATGGACCCTACTCCTATATTTAATTGGGAAGGAAAACCATCATGCCACCTAAGATCCCCAACCGAGATTAATTCTCGCATCCCCAATCTGACTGCACGATCATCCGATTGTGTCTAATACAACCTGACTCACAGCCCCGTCCACGTTAAAAATCATCAGAACGCCAAGTGAGAACGTCCGCAGGAGTCAACACTTCGATAGCCAGTGTTATTTTCTTTCTTTTTCGTTTTTCTCGACAATTGCACATTTTTAGTTTTACTTCTCCTGTTTATCTCAGTCGCTCTCTTTACTTAATTTTTTTTTCCTTACTCTCCTGACATAAGAATGAATTTTTTTTTTTTCGTTTACTTGTTTGGTTTTGTAATTCCGTGTACACCTTGACTTTTCTTCGTGTCCCACCCCTCACTCCTGTTTCCTCATCGACCCGCGAAGTGAACGATCGTCATGACAACGTACTGACAGAAGGATGCTGGGATGTGGCATGATTAGACCCTGGTCCGAGGGCTGCTACACACTCGTTACTAAAATCATCAGGATCTCTCCACGATGAAGATGTCGATGAACAAACCGGTTTAATCCGACTGAGTGAACAAATTCAACTAAAGTGTTATAAATAGATAAAATTTAATAGAAACTACCCAGAGCGGTGATAAACACTATTATCGAATTGGTCATCGCGAAGAGTGTCCAGGATCGTGGCAAATTATGAGAGATGGAGTGAAGTGGATGATCATAGTCACTTCGATCGAACGCACCTCCTACTATGAGGTTCGGTTCTGAAGAATCAGCAATTTACATGGGAATTCGCGATACTCGTCCAAATTTTCTTTCTGATTTTACCCAATATTATATTTGCAGTGTTTTAGTTTACTTCTGACATGGCAACTCATAATGTCACTATGATTTATAACTTTACGGAAAAAATACGTGATACGAGCTCGTATGTAATTTCTTTTTTAACACGTGACGATACTCGAAAATACCATAAAACAATGCTGATAGTCTCGTCCGTCTCTCCGAGCCACTTTCCATACATGTATAAAAGTCTAATGGAGCAACTTCGATGCTCTCAATGGCGAGAACGCATTGAATGCGACGAGCGAGGAATCGAGAGTGTAATGAGATAAAAATGTGTGCGGGACTACATGTAATCTTACCTCGTGTGTCTTGTTTACGACTAACGAAACTCTCAATCAAGCACTTTGTACAGGATATATACAGGATATATATATAAATAATTATGATAAACACCCTTTTCCACACGATTTTGAGTAAATCGGTTATATATCGGTATATATACATTATAGGTATATATGCACATATATATATATGTGCATATATATACATATATGTGCATAGGACATTCTCTCTTTTATATATTTTTGTGAAACTCAAGAATGTGTATATACACAGGTACACACACACATACACGACTTATGCTTACACCGATGACCGGCACACGGCGTACTTTTGCGCATATGCAAATACAAAATAAAAGAAGAGAGAGAGAGAGGATCACATAGTCATGCGCTTTGCGCGCACGGAAATGACGAAGTGAACAAGAAAAATCTGAATACGAGTAAAGAGACGCATATATGGTCTTAAGTGGAAGTTATGACGAGTATGTGTCATCAGACCCGGCATCTGATTGATTGGTGATCCGTTGCTGTATAAAATATTCAATTAAATGATGAGAAAAGAAAAAAAAAAGATAATTGATTAAAGAGAACTAGCTGTGGTAGACGCTGCCGTGTTCGTATATGCCATACCGTGTATAACTGCTGCTGCTGCTGCTGTTGCGATATCCACGTGCACTGTTCACTGCCACCGCAGTTCGTGTTATCATCGTATAACCTTAATATGACTCGATTAAGACGAGAAGATTCGTGAGGCGCTGCGCTATCGCGTATCCGACTATAGAAATTCGGTAACGCCGAGTTGGTCCTGTAATGATGCCATGACGAACTTTCCGATCTGGTCACGCAAAAGGCGTCTTGGAAATCGCTCGTGGAGAAGACCTTGTCGTGTTATCGTCACTGGTAGCGAATGAAAAGAAAAACATTCGCGTATGTTAGATTAATGAGTTTCGAGTCAAATAAAACGGAATTGTACTCCTTCGATTTTTATTGATTTTTAGAAATTCATAAAGCGTTCTGCATTAATGATCGATCTTGTGCTACCAGTGACGTTATCAGTGATTATTTTACTTTCTTTTTCTTCCTGGACTTTTCTCGTCTTAAGAGAATTACACAAATTCGTACATTTAGAATTGTGCAAGTCGTTCATTCACTCGTCAAAGCCTTGTGTAGAATTTTATGGTAATTGTCATTATTGTCTGTCACAATGAGCCAAAGTCAGTTATATATATATGCCGTATTGTAATAACTTTGATGTAACGAGAGTCGATGAGTTATCGCGACAATTCGGTAATTGATCATCGTTGACGCGTGTTATCGTGCATATGCATAAAAAAGCAACGTTTCTTTTGTTATACCAGTTGTACGATTTTGGTTTTCGGAAAAGTTTGGAATTGATCGAGCCTATCCTCACGATCGTCGTTATCGTTTTGAGGTCACGTAAAAATCGTCGATGATCTCTTCAGAATCGGAAATTATTCCACCCGATGAATAACTGTACTGGCTCATTGTGATATACAAAGATTTGAATTCGCGCACTCTCTTAATAATTAATTCAAGCACCGATTCAATCGATTCATCATCCTTATCATATTCTCTCGTGCCACGGCTACGTGGCGCATTTGCGTGTATGTATGACGTATGTATCTAAAGGAACAACCAAAAGGAAAAAAGAAAAAAAATAAGATGAAGCGATTCGAACTCTATGGGGATTATAAGATGTATAAAGAGAAAATGGCGCGCAGAGCGTTCGCCACCTTCAATGCCTCATTGACCTCATCTAATGCTTTTTTATCTGTACATTTACAATTTGTGTACCAATGAGGAACGTTGTTTAATCATGTTGTTGATGTTATTGTTAAAGAATGAGATTCAATATTGTACATAACTATATATTCATTATAATTGACGATATAAATAATTATATACATAAAAAGAAAAGGAAGTCATCTCAAATCCGTTTGTCCCGTTGTTTCAGCAAGTGCCCCGTACGATTTTTATATAAGCTGTGCCAATTGATTCCCAATCGATAGTGTCTCGCGTGATTGATATCGTCTTACGGAATATAACGTACATTTTTTCATTATGAACAATTTTCATTAAAGATCTGTGTCCAGTTGCGACTTTCATTAGCGATTTTATTTAGAGAATTTCCTTTGACAGCAGCAGGGATGTCCAGAGGTGACAATGACTCGAGTGTGCAATGGTGGAAACGAATAATTTGGAATGCGCAGACAGAAATGTACATAAAATAAAATGGTTTAGAGATTTTCTTTGTGATAATTGCGTTGAATGAACGAATGAAGATATGCGTTTGTGTGTATGAAGAAAATTAAAGTTCGAATAAAGAATTTCAAAAATTTTAGATTGCATCATTACGTATTTATTGATAAGATATTTCATAACGTACTTAATTTCAATTATTCTATTATTTTACACTAAAACAATGCGCGAGAGCCCTATTTTAGAAAATTATAGAATAGATAGACTATCGAATGTCTCAAGTAATTTATCAAAATCTTATTAATGCAACTTCTAAGATACATAATAAATCAATCTAATAATCTGTCATACAATTCGTACATGGCATCCGATAATCTATCTCTGTATCGTGGCACGTCTTCGAATTGTTTCTTAATTAACGGTGTCCTATCGCAATAAAGTATGGACTCTAACAAATGCGGTTCTTCTGCAAAATACTTACTCGCCACACTGGATTCCAGCAACATAATCGGTATGTTCAAAGTTCCATGAGTCATAGACATCGTTCTGAGGTCTTCGACGGAATCAATAAAATCATTCCACGGTAAAACATTGTCAATATTAAAATCAGCCTCTCTCAGTATCAAAGTCATAGTATCAAAGTAAATCTTTAGAAGATCCTTCAAATGCTTCTCCCTTGAATGACGTGTTGTCGTGAATTGCAAAAAGCACAAGATATCATGGGCAGGCGGGTTGTACCTATAAATATAGAATACAAATTAGAATAAAACCAAAAATAATGTCGTTATCGTCACAAGTGAACTGTATAAAATTTTACCTGGCAAGCTGAAAATCTACAAGACAGCACTCGACGGGTCTTTTATCTTTATCATATTTGAAGAGAATATTATTCGCCCATAAATCACCATGACAAAGGACATTTTTAAATTTCTTCGACGGTAACAAATTTTCCGCATGAACCGCACTCAGTTCCACAAACTTTTCTTTGAATTTCTTTCGAGATTGATTATCCAATTTTTCTAGTAGATCAAACAATGACAGATTCCCTTTGATCGCAGCATCCAGTAAACCCTTAGATCTGTCACCTTTAACAGGCCATAACGTTTCTTGCATACAGTGCCCAAATGTATCATTTAGATTTTTTTTGTAACGTTCCTCAAAAATTAAGGATTTTGAGTGAAATCGCGCTAGTGTCTTAATCACGGCCTGACAATGATCAAAATCAAAAGGCACTGTTTTGTCTGTCATTTTGAAGCCACTATGGACCATATCCTCTAAAACTATCACATCGTTCTCCAAGCCCAAAAAACATTCTGGGATGCATCTTGTATCCATGTCTGATAAGAATTCCGGAAATACCATAGTATACAATGCAACTTCCTTTCTGAATGTTCCTTGCTCCTGCATGAAATCGTACTGAGGACTAGTCATTGGAGGTGGAATTTTAGTAAAGAAGTTGATGACCTTCTCAGTAAATGGTGATTTGGGACACCCCACGGTAGCTTTCAAAGTGTAATACTGTCCCATGTATCCAAGCACTTCATCAAATGGTACCACTTCGTATTTGATTAATGAAAAATCATCCATCGAGTCCTGCTTCAACTTCTTTTGCACAATCTCAAAGCACTGCTCGTCCTCGAGAATCTTTCTAACTTTTGAATCTCTCATTTTTCTATTCCTCTTAAAATTTATCGTTCTCGCAATAACGCGTGATTAATTTTTTAATTACAATTTTATCAGCTTATCGAAACTTTTCATTGATTCCCCGGCAATCGTTAAAATCGGACTGGCTGCTGTTCGCAATTGGTCCCTTTTTATAAGATAACTAATCTGCCTCTTATTTTTCATAAAAATCGCTATTTCATCTTGGAATTTGCAGTCGTGTACGTTTGTCACGAAATTAGCATTGAGTTCAACTAAGCGCTATTGAAATATTGCAGTACAATAAAACGTGATAGCTGTTGTGATTTACGATTTTTTATTTGATCGTTCTTGCAGCGTCTCGTTACATGCAAACTAAGATGCGCTCAGCATCCGCTTTCCTTTATACAGCCGTGGAAGCGAATCATGTGAGCGATACAATTATCGGTACTAATGTCGTTGCGTTACTTCAACCTTTATTGGTTCTGATTGAGGCTAATATTAGACGCGAGACATTTACATCCTATTTGATTGTTTGATAGCTGCTCGTTAAGGTGGTGTATATCCAATATATGTATAACATAGGAAATAGTATTCATGATGATGTTACGTCCATCTAAGAAATCAGATCCACAATTTGCAGCACCTATTTGCTATATGAAATAGTTACGTAGGGACCTGATTTACGTTACATAAAGACGCCCTTGGATGCTGCCATCTCACACATGATTTTCCAGGTTGCCTGTGAGACGAATTTTCAGAAGCTATAAAGAAACCTACTTAGGCAATATTTTCGAATCACTAGAGATACCCATGAAATAAAATTTGATATCTCGAATTTTCTACCTTTTTTTTCACAAATCAAGGTAACAAAATCTTATAGATATCTTATTCAGTGGCGGTACTTATTTTACATCATCAGAATCAGAATCCTTTTCCCTCAAGTATGTATTAGTATTTCCTTCAAAATTAGCATAGTACATCTTTAAATAAATTGCTGTAGCATTCACTCATAGCAGGTATGTAGCACTCATAGCAGGCGAACATCACGTTCGCTGTAAAGGCGCCAGAAAAGGTAAAATTAGGCATTCATTTTATTTCGTACATAACAATTATAAGATTGGCCAATTTGTTAAAGATTTCAGGTAGGCAGGTACAGTTTCGATTACTTATGCGTGATTTTGATAAATATAATAACCCATTTCATTTTTACATGCGGAGTCACGTGGTGAGAATCGCAAACGTGCGAAAGGAGATGATGTCGTAATTTTATAAAGATCATTATTGCCATCTATTGTGCGCGTTATTGCGACATCTTCTGCATATAGTGCAAAAGGGTTAATTATTTGATAGAGTGATTGCTGTGTGAGAATTTAATGATGGCTCTATTTATGGACTTGGGAATTATCATTTTTATCAATAAAAATATTGTTTTTAATATATTTCTTTTTACGAAAGTATGATATTTACGAGAGTTCATTAATATTTACATAAATACTTATTCTAATATCGTTCTTCGTTCGTCGGTTTATAAATTTGTTTTATACATTATGTATATATATATATATGCACATAAGGAACCTAGTATTTTTAATGCTATACAAGGGACTTTCTTCGTTGATTTGTTGTTCTATTATGAAATAATACAAAATCATAATTCCGTCGTAGGCACGATTTTATTATTATGAAAATTGCTTTTCTCCTCGATGGTCGTTCCCATTGTAACAGGATCTTTAGGTCCATCAGCTGACGTCATCACGGGATTAAAGCTTTCCTACGAGCATTAATAATAATGTAATAAGAAATCTAGCATTCGATGAATATATTAAATATTTTACCCTTCTCTGGCTTTCCCACTGATCGTCTGGAACGTAGCCACCATTGTCATAAGAAAAATGAGGACTATTCTCAACACCAATCATATCCGAATCGCCACTTTCATGACTGAAAAAAATTCAATTATATTTTAATCACGAGTCATCGTCTCGTACTTTCTAATATAAATTTCATAATTATTATCTTATTATTAAAACAAATTTCAGCCTACCTCACGCTGTCTTCTGGAATTTCGGCTTTATTATTCCACATAGGATTCGATCCTTCAAGTGCGAACTTATTGGTCGTCGGCACAACGCCGATACGGTTAAGTCCTGAATCTTGCGAGCCAAACTTAATGACAGCTAATTTATCGAGTCTCTCGATTAATCTGTAATTATATTAAACCAATTAATAACGATTTGAATAATGATGCTAAAGGATTTATACTTCGAAGATATATACTTCACCTTCTTGTCCTCACAATATATGCTACAAGCAAGGCGATACTACATACGAAAAAGAATATAGTCAAGCATATCAGGACCCATTGAATTAGTTGCTGAGTATTTATTGAAGAAGTATTAGAACCGGTTGGAACGTCAATAAGGTATAATGATCTGCTTAAGAGAGTTACTTTGAGATCCGTTATAGTCTGTAGATCACTCGATGCTCTGTAAGATAAGAATAAATACATATGTTTGATAAGAGATTAATTTCAATCTTATTTCCAATGTTAAAAATAATTGCTTACACTATGATAACGTCTGATAGAACTGGCAAGTTATCATCTTGGTTTATAAAATGCGTCGTAACTGTTGTAATGTTATACATTGTCAAGCCACTGCTATCAACGTAGCTGCCAATGTAATCAATATTACATAAAAATCCAAAAGTGTCAGTGAATGAACCGATGATCTGTAAAATTTTTAATATACGATATAATTATTATGAAAGAGGAAGGAGATACTCTTCTCTTTTTTTCTAGTTACTTACAAATGCTCTTTCCTCTGATACATGTGTGATATTATTTCTGAATGTGAAAACAACACGAACGCTTTCTGATACTATATATACTTTGACATTTGCTGTATCTTCGTGATAAACTAGAATGATAAGTAAATTAGTGCAAATGTCACGATACTAGTTTTTCTTCGCTATGATATTTACCTTCGTCTTGTACTAATATGTCGAAATCAAAATATCCTGTCATCCAGGATAGCGGTTTGAATTGCAATAGTAAATCCCCTGATGAGTTATCAATTGAAAATGGACTTGATACGCTGGATAATGACGAATCGGAATAAGACAAGCTACTGCTGACTATACTGTATGTTAAAGTATCATTGAGATCCGCATCAGTTGCCTGATAAAGAAAAAAAGAAATGTTGAAATCGATAAAAAGTCTTTCTAACTTATCAGCAAAAATACTCACGGAAACTGTCAAAATTATTTTTCCAATTGAATCCTCAGTTGTTATTCCACCATGGTAATAGCTACTATCAAATACTGGTGGATTATCATTGACATCAACAACCTATAAAAAAAGGCAGTATAATTGTTTTGTTAATATTACATAAAACAATAGTAAGGGTACAGACTATGATAGTTATATTTAATATAGCTTCGTTGCGTGGATCATCAGGAGGTCCTTCGCTATCAGTAGTGGCAACGACATAAAGTGATAAAGTTTCTTGTTCTTCACGATCCAACACTTTTTTCAATGTCAAGTTTCTTGTATGTTTATTCAAATTGAAATACGACATGTCACCATCTGCAAAAAGCACTTTATGTACGAAATGTATGATGACTTAAGGTATTGCGAGCGCATTTGTGCATTTTTTGTGGATGCCTAAGTGGGCGGTTCTTATTATTCTCAATTACATCGGTTAATCTTTGAAATCCACTGAGTTCATTATATATTTTGTATTTTATATTTCACATGATTAATGTGCCTCTGTACTGATAATTTCATTTTTTAAAGTAACAGTTAATCATTCAAATGCCCGAAACCGAGTCTGAGATTTTTTTGACACGATGCTACATCATGAAATTCTAATGTAGCCAATAATTAATAATTTCTGAAGACTATCGTCTTACGCTCGGAACACCTTAGATATATTTTTTTGATCAACAAACCTTCACTGGTGAAGAAATAATAGATGTTAACAAAATCTTCTTCATCGGCTCCTTCATTCAGCATATCATAAGCTTCTGGTATGATTGCCCAGTCATCAAGACCCGTATTATTTTCACGGAACCAGGCAGTCCAAGTTGCATTGGTGAATTCTGGTCCATTCGCAGAGATGAAAAGTATTCGTTGAGTTTGCGAGACGCTTCTTTGTGGACTGCCACCATCAGTGGCAGTTATGACTATCTAGTATAATAAAAATATTTTTGATTATTATTAATATTTTTAATTAATAATATATTATTAATACAATTAAAACAGTCATGAGATACCTCATAGATATACTGAACGCTAAAGTCAGGCAATGCGTTAAGCTGAAGCTGGGCTGTGTTCTTGCCGAGCGAAACAATATTAAAATATTCCAGAGCATCTGCTGTTATATAATATGAATTAATTAGTAGGTGTTAATTGTTACCGAATAATTAACACTGTAAAACAAAATAACTCACAATTTCCAGAAATAGAGAAAGTAACGACACCACTGTCACCACTGTCTTCATCCGTAGCTGTGAAGTCACTGAGTAACTGCTGATTGTACAAATACAATTGAGAGTTGAGTGTTTGAGTCTAGAAACAATAATTTCAATTAGTGTTCTGAACAATCTTAATACAATAATATAATACTTTTTAATATATACTTGACTAAGTCGAATACTCTTGCTAGCACTTGGGAAGACAATGACAGGATCATTGTAATTATAATCAGTGATCTGTATATTGTAAGTCTTAGTATCATTAAGTGGTCCAGGATCATCCCCAAGATCTTGTACCTGCACAAATTCATATTATAATTAAGTATTAAATAATTAAATAAAGCAACGATTTTGTTTTACTACTTATCTATAAAAAAAAATTTTATAAAAAAGATTACAATTTTTTGCAACAACTTACATACAGCTCCAATGACCAAGTGCCATAATATCCTTTTAGATCACGACTAGCGTAAATTAATGCATCTGTTTGATTATAAGTTTCCACTCTGAAAAGTTCATTGCAATCATCTCCAATTTCGATCCCGGTATCATTAACAGGATTGACACTGAGTATCTCGTAAAATACTCTAGTATTATTTGTATCCGGTTTATCAGCATCCGTAGCCACCACAGTCAGGATATGTGTACCCTAATCATAATATATTGCTATAATGAAATTATGAATACTTGATTTTGATTAAGAAATTAATACAGAACATTTTCGTACTTTTGCAGTATTTTCACTGACGCTAACGGCAGGGTCATTCAGTTCAGGCAGTGTTGGTACTTGATCATTAATATCTTGAAGAATTACCGTAACGATTGTAGTATTGCTATTGCTATTCCCTGATGAAGATAAATTTATATAATTATTTTACCTTCTAATTGCTAATTAAATTCGAATATAAATTACATACAAGTAATACCGTCCACTAGGTAATTATCACGAATTATCAAATGCACAGTATATGACTCATCACCAAAATCTCTATCGAGTATATATCCTTCGGACAAACTGACTTGAAGCAAACCAGTATATTTTTGCATACTGAAATATTGTAGTAAAGCAGGATATTGGGTATTTATCAGATAAGATACATTATTGTAAGGCGCTGAAAATAAAAACAATCATTCAATTACGTACAGCTCCATATTTTAGGATCTTTTAGATCTCAAGTTAGTAAATATCATGAATTTATATACTTACACGTTCTGTCGTTATCAAAAGCGCAAACAGTGACGATATTAGTACCGGTTTCAGATTTTTCTTTGATATATAATGTGGATTCAAACAAATGTGGAAGTAGGTATGGTTCTTCATCGTTTTGATCAATGACGTATATCTCAATCTGTTATTACATGCAGATTTAAATATTAAAATCAATGTTTTGGTTATACAGTTAAAATTTCATGATTTTCTTATTGCTACTTTATACTTACCATTTGAGTTGTATTCCAAACACCATCACTTGCTATTACATTATAATACAGATATTCGTAGACTTCAGCATCAATTGCGAGTTCTTCATCAACCCTGATGATTCCCGTATTAGTATTGATGTACACCAAATTATTCTCGGTGCCATTAGTTGGTCTAATGATTAGAATGAATTATTATATATCGAAACTTAACAATACTTTATTCCGTGACTTACTCAATGTAATAGACAACTTCATTGTTTCCTGGACCATCAGCATCAGTAGCAGTGATACTTCCTATCAGAATGTCAGATATTTGATTTTCGCTAACCATCATCTCATCGTAAGCTTGGAATATAGGAGCATTGTCATTTATGTCAGAAATGTATAAGGTTAACCGTGCTGAAAAAAAAATTGAAAACAATAAAATTAATTATTTATAAAATATCATACGTTTATAAATAATTAGAAAAATAATGATAATCACATGACGTAGAATTGGCATTGTGAACAGTTGTCAAATCTGTAACAACTATGGTTATATACATAAGATCGAATGCCTCGTAATCGATCCTTCCACTGACTACCAAAGTGGCTTCAGCATAAAGAGTATGATTTTCAGGATAAGAAGTTTCGATCTCAAGGTGCCTGTAAATTAAATGTTATAAAGTTAACGAATTAAGTAAAATTAATAATATATTATCAACAGTCATTGACTTACCCGCGATAGTAAGATTGATCAACAATAATATTAGATTTATAAGCACTGGAACTATCCCAATCGATACTAAAAACAAGATAGGCTTCTGTGTCAGGATCCGTCGCGTAAATTAAAGTGTCCACGACTGTACCACTGTCTACCTCTTCTTCAAGAGTTGGGAATGAACTTGGCTGTAAATAATTTATTATTCCTATAATTTATAAATACCTTTCAATTGGGCAGATGAAAGAAAAATGATCACCATGTATAAAGACGGTGGAACGTCATTAACGTCTATCACGTTTATAGTCAATGTCGCGTAAGTCTTATGTGATCCCAAATCAGTAGCAAGAACTTGCGCAACGACAATTGGCATTGTCTCATAATCCAAAGCGTCATCTTGCGTAGTAGTTACGTCACCGGTAACCGGATCGATCGTTAACGTACGTTGATACGTTAAAGAATGCCTAAAGAATACTTTGAGTTGAGTCATTGATCAATTAAAGTGACAGGTGAGATTACGATACTAACGTGACGTTGTCATCTACGTCACGATCTGTTGCCAGCATCGTTTCTATGAGGTATCCCATTTCGACATCTTCCGGTACTTCAACTTTCACATTATCATTTACAAAAATGGGCAGTTCATCATTCCAATTGATTAATTGGACATTTATATCGCGTATACCAATGTGTGACTTATTTGCCAGTTCGATAGCTACTATCTGTATAATGAAATTTTTAATTAATAAAACGACATTTGTTCATGAGTAAAATGTTTATTTACCTGAAACGTTATTTTTCTCCAATCTTCAACTTCGTAATCCAACAGAGAAGCATTAATAACTGAAATCGTGAAAGTTCCACGCTGATAACCGCTTGTAGGAATTACCAAAAATGCTGAGCTCCAATTATGCTCAGAATCATCAGTCAAGGCTACAGTGTATTGAGCATGTTCTGCCTAAAAAATGCATTATACATATTGAAAACATTGTTTGGGTATTTTTGTCTGTTCAGATCATTAGAATCAACACGTACAAGGTCTGGATCTGTAATCACTATAGAATCATTAAATTCAAGTGTCATGAAAGTTTCTTCCAATATTTCTATGATCAGTTCAGTGGGTGATACTTCTGGACTGTGATCGTTGATATCCTCGACGATTATAATGATGGTTGAGTTAATAGCAGATTCTTCGTCTTCGGCTTCGTAGGCGACTATTAAGAATTGAAAAATTTCTTGTTCCAAAGCATCTCGATCTATGGGATTGATTGTGATGACCCCTGATGTTTTATTAACTACAAAATACTGCTCATCGCCTAAAACGATTTATATAATTAAAAATGCTTATATAATATGTTTTTATTCATTGATAATTAGCATAACGAAGCCTTGAAGAGTTTCAATGACGTCAAAGTGCTTACAGCTTTACTTACGCACTTCCGTAGTTATTATTCTGTAATTAATTTCTGCATTGATTCCAATATCACCGTCGATAGCCGAGACGCTAAATGTCTAGAAAAAAAATGAGTATTTACAATATCCGTGACATTATTTATAAGATAAATGAAAATTAAAAAATCATTTACATTTGTGGATTTTTCTAAAATATTTTCCGCAGATATGATACTCGTCCACATTGGTGGTTCATCAGGCATGTCAATAACTTCAATGATAATTGTGAGAGAACCTTTATTACCTCCACCGTCCTATTAATTAAATTATTAAAAAATCATTAATTATCGTACAAGCATAATATACACGGTGTCAATTTTCTAATCGGTACAAAAATAATAATTCGATGCAACTAAAATATGTGTCACAAAATATGATAAGGCAATGATTGATTTTTGAATAAAATGATACGATATGTTAATACGCAGTGAAGAAGGGATGAGTCGTATCTAAAAATATTTTTTTAACTCATTACTCCCTACGATGACTTACCGTGGCTGTTATTACCAGCATATGCATAGCAATTGTTTCGTAATCCAAACTATTAGTAACGTTCAGATAACCATTCATTTGATATTCAGTGCCATCAATGTAATCAGGAATTACTTCAAAATGATCACTACCGCTTGTTGGCTAAAAAAATAAGATACACTCGGTATAATCATATGTGAAAAATTTAATTAAAAAATTCAAACGTACCGTTGAAGTGATACCAAATGTAACTTGAGTAATCCAACCATCGGCATCGCTAATGGTAAACGTGCAATTCATAGGGCCTTCATAATTTTCCTAAAAAATACGCACAATCAATGTAAATCATAATCCTGCTGTCTAATAAGTGTGAATGAAGTAAATTAAAAAATATATATTAATACTTGCCTCTACCGAGCAAATACGTTCATTAGCCTGAATAACTGGCGCGTTATCGTCTATGTTGACAATATTAAGTGCGATCTTATTTTGCTCTGATCCAATCACTATGTAAAATCTATAGGTCTGCATTATAGCCGTTTCGTAATCCTGTCTATTTGTGATAATGACCTCCCATAATCCAGTGTCAGCGTTTTTTTCGAAAACGGCACCGAGGATCAAATTACTTTTGTTGTCTTCAAAAGTGCCCATTGTGGGAGTCATTGAACCTAATTTAATGATAATTATTAATTCGATTTACGTTATCTTTAGATGTTGTGATTAATTTTTATAATTGGTACGAAGTCATAATTTATATTTATGATATATCATGTTTATGATATACATACTTTGTATGTATATTTCAATTATTACTCGTGTATGATGATATTTCGGTTGATTATGATTTTTTGTATTTTTTGTATTTTTTTTTTGGTAATCATTACTTGCCTGCGTAATTGATCACAGCAATGCTGACATTGTAATCGAGTTCTTCTTCGAGTAGTATGTTGGTTTGTGAAGCAGCCTCATTGAAGCCAACGAATTCTACTGCTCCATCCAATGGATCAGGTGCGAGGAAGGGTGGTGAGCTCCATTCTTGTGATTATGAGAATGATAATAAGATTTAATATTTAGGTATAGAATTTTATGGTGGTTATTATGTGGGTATATTAATTCCTCACCTGCACCAGTGTCACTGATTGAATATATCAAATATATTAGCAAGCCGATATAAACTTCGGCCGCCATTTTGAAGCACTTTTAGCACCACTGAGGATTCTTCTGTCAACTTAGACCTTGAAAATAAACTTTTTTAGGGTATACTTACTTGAATTTCAATGGTTCAATTGTTTAAGTATACAGAGTAATTGTGGTTCATTCTTTTTGTACAATTCAGAGAATTATTGACAAATTTTGTTTAATCAAGTGGTTCGTCACGATTGGAATTTATGACCATGTAATAATAATTTTTTTTATTTCTTCCCAAACTAATCCTTGTTATTTTAATATAGTCTTGTATCTCATCGGTGTTGAATTTTGATAATTCTCTTCTATTGATTTTTGATAATAAATTATTTCCAAATAGCTTATTATACAGTCCTAATGCTATTATCGCCTCTCATTTTGAAACATTATGTGCCCAAAATTATCATATATCAATGATAATTTCGAAAATAAATTTCACTTAACAATATTTTGTCAAACAACTCCAATGTCTCTGATACACTGAAAAACACTCATTTCCCGATAATCGCAAGACGCAATTGTATTTTTGCATTATATTTGCACGCTTCCAAATTATTTACTCAATTATAAAAATGTTCAAACATATTTCTTAAATGGGAGCATAAAACTTATTACGAAGATTGCACATGAATGAAAACACTCATTTACGTAATTACCGGTATGCTTACCTTTCCCAAAAACGTGTTTCTTTTACCATAACCGAATTTACACTAAGTCGGTAGTATCTCTAATAATCGTACTGTCTGATAAGAATATATCAGTACAGGAAACAACGCATCGATAAAATTTTCAGGGGCTATTGATATCGATGATATATTTTCAGAGCGATATTTAAAAAATGCTTCGTCGCCATTGGACACCCAAAGTACGTTCATCGTTTGGTGATAGATCGATTTTGCGATAACAGATAACGTCCCTGACTGTATTACAAATAAAATCATATGTATAATTGATAACCGTGTGTCCCATCGCACCAAGGTAAACCGG
This sequence comes from Calameuta pallipes, assembly GCA_030142375.1. Classification (NCBI taxonomy): domain Eukaryota; kingdom Metazoa; phylum Arthropoda; class Insecta; order Hymenoptera; family Cephidae; genus Calameuta; species Calameuta pallipes. The sequence goes on from JARQSW010000315.1 coordinate 525,102, forward strand.
AACTAAATTTTCTGAGTAACCAGAAAAAAATCCTTATCGAATCAGGTAATTATCATAATCTTATATGCACATGGTTAACATAAGACACGCTTCAAGTCATAATATTTATATTTTATATTATTTTATTACAGTTAACAAATATTTGTCATAACAGTGACCAGACTAGTTTTAATATCAGAAGATAATATAATATGCCTCGCCGATACAAAACTTCTATAAATAATATATTCACATAAAGTTTCAGAACCGAACTTTGCACACTATTAAATTGTCTGGCTGTGATAACTTCCACTACTTATAATCATTTTCAATTAAGTATTACTGCGAAAAACGTTAAATGAGCTATTTTATAGTTAGAGATTATTTGGTAATTTTTCAGTAAATAAAGACTACAGTCATACATAAGCAAAGATATTAGTTGAACTCTGGACATCGATTCTCTTACTTTTGGAAAAAAAAAATTGCAAAATTTCCCATTCTTTCCTCCACTAATACCATCGACGATCTCTGTACGAAGATTGACTGAAAAATCTAGAGAGTAACGTATAACCGAATTTCCAAAAATTATCAAATAGAAGCATCCATTATAAGAAATATCCAGGAAGTTTGCGTATATTTTAAATGCAAGAAGCAACTTTCTCCATTTAATAAGTAAAACCTAATCATTACATGCGCAAAGCCGTTAACCACGACGGAACCGAACGCTGGAAATAACTTAAGCGCCACTGCGTTTTCTGTTCACATAATCAACGTGTCATAGGTCAAGTCGATGAGATACCGTTCGCAGTCCCCGACGTGCAGTAGATCCCGTATTCTCCAGCGAAACATTGACATCTGTCCACACGAATTGGTTCCTTGCATAATTCAAACGTAAAGTCGCATTTGGCAGTTTACGCCTTTTTCAGGTAAATATCCCAGATTGTGTTATATAATAAATAATCATAATTATCAAGTTTCAATAACAATAAAATTTTCCATATAAAAATAACACACGCGATTGTGCATATAATACGAAGAACGCAAATCAAGAGGACAAAAACAGCCTTCACGTATTTTTATCTATCTTTCGCGTATTTTCGACAATTTCCATATACGATCTTGCATTCGGAGTCAAGTTGAAACTCATCAAATAAGAAGCAAACAGACATTGTCACATCCCGAGTCGAAAATCTATTACCAGTTTTAGCCTATACGACCTTCATTTATTTGTTCTTTGTGTTTACCGACCGAAGTCTAAAACCAGTTTCAGCCTACGCGATCTTACGGGCGCAACTATAATTCCAATACCGGATTTAACAAGTGTCCAAATCACAGATCAGCCTAGAACAAATCTTGACCTGGAAATCCTATTGAAATCACTAATTAATCATCGGATCGAAAACATTTCTTGAAAATAGTGCCTTGAGGTTCAAAATGAGAATTTTCTTAACACCAACAATTTTTAAACACCATATTGAATCTTCAGTTCTCATTATTGGATATTAAATAATTTAAGGCTCGAACTGGTGTTAATTCACTGCATCTCACAATCTTAATGTAAACCTCAATGTTCCCATGTAGAATAAATAGGTTCAAATCTCTGCTAAATTTTAGACTGGGCTTCTTATCTTATTATTTTTGCCAGACGATTCTACAGACACATATTTAAAATAATCCTTTCTCGTGTTTTAATTTAATCTCGTGGTCGCGATAAAAATGACGTTTCTATCCTCTATCTGGTCCAAATTTTTCGCTATCAGGATTCTGCGTAGCTAATTGCATTAAACGTTGTAATTGCGACATACTGAATGACTGCTTGACTGATCACCAATTATTTTATTACTTGTAAGTATCCAACGAATAAATATATATGTCATCCTTATCATTTATGGATATCAAAAATATGTTTTTCTTGGCACTTTCTTAATTCTATTTTTATTTTTATTTCATACAGCAATCGATCGATCAATCATTTGCTCATGTAAGCTTGTGTACTCCTATCTTCTCTCACACGTATGTATATCTCTTCCGTGGATATACAAAACAAGAGTCACTTGCTCATACTGAAGAGAAGAGAGTATGCAGAGTATCTCAATCATTTTATAATGACCATTCGTAAATTTCTTCATCGATCCACTGTCTTTACAGTGGGTACATACTTTCTGCTACGAAGATTCAGTAGCCTCGACATTAACCCCTCTTATCGAATTCCTAACAGTTATTTTGAGTGGCATGAACTAATATACATATAGAGACGGTCCACGTGTTTTAAGGGTGACGAAATTTATGAGTTATCATTAATTTTTATGAATAAACAGCAAAATCATTTTTGGTTATTAGTTTTGTCAGTGTTCTATTCGTCAACGAGTTCAAACGTAATATCAAATATATATACCATATATACTCAATATAGTGAATAATTTATAAAGAAATTGTGTATATAGAGATATATCCCTATAGACGCGTAAAGGAATAATTATTTATTATCGTATTAAGAAATGACTCATTATCATTAAAAGCTGTGTTCTACATAAATTCGTTTGTCTGATTACATTTCGTCAGCTTCTACTAATCTATTACTTTCTTATCTAATTGGTCAAACGAAAATGTATTAGTAATTTTCGTGTGTATTGCTAATTAATTTGCTGATAAAAGAAAGTCGTAAAAATTCTTACGTATGTATCATATAAATGTATTGAGGTTGTTATCGTTTTTAAAAAATTCTTTACAATATTGACTAAGGTACGATAGCTATAGTATCTATATCGTATCTTGAGTATTTGACTTTAACTATCAAGATTATAGTCACGAATATATACAACACGTTGATATGCAATCAATAACTTTACAAATTGGCGGTAAAATTTATAATCAGTGACTTCCACTATGTATAATATATGGTTTATATGTTAATTGCATATATTCGTGATAGTAATTAAAGAATATCGTATCGATTGCGCAATGATTTCAGAAAATGGCACCTTCCAACATAAAAAGACGATATTCGGATTTACCGCAATTCGAATCAGTCGCCAGGATTTCAAGTCTTCCTATAGTGGAAAGCGGAATACACATTGCCAGTAATGTGTACGGCAAGATCAAGGTAAAATCATTGAAATCCAAGTAAAAAAAAAGAAAATTTGTATCTTTAATTATGTTTATCATGCAACGATAACGTACCATTGGCCAGGAAACTTGGACTCATTACCACAATAATTAGATCTCGTGTAAAATTATTGAATTGGAAAATAGTATCAATTAATAGTAATTAACATTATTACCATTTGTAACCATAGCGCTCAAATTCTATAATGAGCTGGAGCCTCGATACAGCCGAGCACTCATTAGCAATGGCTACAGCATCAGCTAAACCTGCCATATTTGCATTAAACGGTCCAATAACTACTATCGATCAATTACTCTGCAAGGGTATTGATATGGTCGAGCAACGAGTACCAGCTGTACATCTTCCGCCGCAGTTAGTAAGTATTAATCGTCCGATGACCTTACACAGTGGTAATGAGCATTTCCTAATTAGCAAATCCAATGTTCAATGAGGCTTTGCATTATTAACATAGACTATATCGAAACTAAATAAATAATTTATATTGTTATAAGATCTATTGGAGCACACGAGATTATGTGAACAACAATTTCGTAAGGCCTGTCCTGATGCGAGCCGGAAGCGTCAAGCTGATAGGAAGTCACGCAGCGAATGTTGCTGCTGATAGATTAGATGGTGCTCTTACTGTAGCTGACCAATATGTTGATCGTTATTTACCGGCAGATCCTGCAGACAAGATTGTGGAAGGTAAGAAATTTATTAAAGTAACGATTATGAATTATGACTTATTGAATTATTTAATTTATATATCTAAAGAAATAAATCCCACGGAAGGAGTTAGTAACACGACGCGCACAATCAAACACGGAGCACGATTTTCAAGGAAATTGCAAACAAGACTTACTCGCCGCACATTGGCTGAAGCTAAAGCACTCAAGGAACAAGGAACAGAATGCATTCATGTGCTGCTATACGTCGTTGAGTTGGCAAGTCTTAGACTTTATTTTCTTATTGTTTATTCCAGTATAAGAAAATGTCATAATTGTCTCTTTGTGCAGCTTGCAACAGATCCAAAACTTGCTGTGCAAAAGGCTAAAGAATTGTGGGCTACCTTGAGTTTACCTGAGCCGGAGAATCAGGCACCTCCTCAAAATTTGGAGCAATTCCTTGTTCTTCTCACTCGAGAGTCTGCTCGTCGTATCGTACATCTTGTCAATGGAACTGCTGCTTTGGCTGCTAGAACACCACGTCGTCTTAGCAGACTTTTGATTTCTGTGTCACATCAAATGTTGGGCATTGCGGATGCAGCTCTTCAGGTAAATATCTGTTGACTTTTTTTACGTTTATTATGTCAAGAATTATATACGAGCTAAGTGATATGATTTAATATATGAGGTTTTGATGTAAAAGCTTCCCTATGTTTTCCTATAGATGGCAGCAGCCACTGGCAAACGTGCTACTTCTCAAACGCAACTTCCCGTTGTACGTGCTGCCATCCATAGGCTGAATTCCACAACGAATCTTGTACTGGTATGTTCAAATATGAATATTAATATCGTATAAATAGTTAGAAGATGAGTAAAATCATCTGTGTTCGGTGATTATTTCTACTGTATCTTAAAATAAATTTGAAAATCAAGCGAATCTTCGCAGGAGAAAATCGCGGCGTTTCTAGCAGGACGTCCAAAGACTGAGAAATCATCGCAAGTGCAGAATCGTCAACAGAATCACAACAATCACATGACTATCTCCACCAATGTTCCTCTCAATGGAATTAAGTAATGTCAACCAATTTTTAAAGTCTTTGATGATCACGGTTCCATGAGAATTGACGGCAGAGGAATTGCATGTTTTGCAAAATAAATACTTTACTCGATAAATACATAAGCTTTAGTATAACCATTAATCTAGGGTTTCGTATTCATAATTCTTTCAAACATTATAATATCACGTAGAACAGTATATTGGTGTAATCTTTATTGTTGACAGCATAAAACTGGCTGCTCTTACGAATTAGCTGTAAGTTCTTAAATAAAAGAGGTTTTAGTTTCTATTAAATATACAAAATGTGTCAGCATCATTATAATCATAAATGATATCTCATTCGGGTAATCGGCGGACACTGGACTTCGGTCGAAAATTGAAGATTAGAAAGAAACTCAGTATCTATAATAATAGCCGGTACGTAATCTAAGGATGTACATACATACATCTCAGAAGGGTCATGATCTTGATGGAAGAATATTTTTTTAATTTTTCTCGCTACAAAATTAGTAAGCAATGCATTAAAAAATTATTACATGAAATCCATATTATACACACATTAGATATAAAATTATACTGATATGTATGTACACGTGTCATTTATATTTAAGCATCTCTGGGAATACAGTAATCGATATTCTGTATAAATTCTAATTCCGTATTAACGGTAAAATTTTTAATCGTTTTTAGCATCAAGTTATATTACAATATCTGAGTATCAACGTCTCAAGTTAAATACCTAAGAATTCTATTGATATCAGAGAAACATCGTCTATTGGACTTCGTCCACTTCCATCAGCCATGGAATTTTATTCAAGATATGTAGAAGCGCCGAGTCCTGCCTTTTGGATCGAAGGGCAGCCAAAGATTACTAAGAATTTATATCGGCTCCCTAATTTGTAAAACTCAAAGCCCAACAGTCTCAAAGTTCTAATTATTGAGTCAAGGAAATTATTACGTATTACACAAAAATAAGTTGACTCGCGTGAATCATGATTATTTTTTTACAATATGCACACATATTGCTAACATGAATTCGAAGTATTAGAGTCTAGACCAAGCATAGACGCAATATAAAATACAGTAGTTGTCCAGCCAAGTTCATCGCACTAGATATCAATTTTTATTAGAATTAAGAACTAACATTTTCTGATAACATTCTACAACTAGACAAAACTATTTAAAACTTACATATGAATTTATCAAAAGAAAAAAGTGGTGATGGACCAAAAATATTAAGCAATTCTGATTCTTTCTCATCGGTATCATCTTTCCTGAAAACATGGTGTCGTTCATAGAAGAAACGTGACACTTGAAAAGTACATAGTTCACGATGCCACGCAATTTTTATGGTAAAGGAAGAGTTTTTAATACGAATTACGTGTTAGTATCCTTTTACTCGTGAATAGATGTATGTACAGTAAAATTTTATCGTATCTCAGGAGGACTTTGCACCGCTGCCATACATGTGTGATGCTACTTGTAGTCTACCCTTTGCTGTGTACGCTCTTGTCATTGGTCTATTTGAATCCATATCAATGCGCATGCGCATTACTCGCTATAAGTGTTGGAAATACATGATAATTCCGTATTCCTTTTGACGACGCGAGAGAGTTTGCATGTCAGCTGTGTGTCTCAGTAACCTGTACAAATCCGTAAGTCATAATTTCATTACTTCCTGTATATATTTAATATAAATTATCATTTGTCGTTAATACATCTCTTTTAATTCATAATGACAGCTTTGAACTAACAATTTCTCGTTATATTTTGCATATTTCTTTCTCTTTATGTACTGTGAATAAATATTGAAGAAACCGTAAAATGATCCTTCAGCCTTCTTCAAGGAGAACCAGCAATAATTATTGTACACATAATCCATGGAAACAGAGGCTTACAAGACTGTTGCAAAATATTTGTTGTAACTTATTCGAGGCTATTGGACTTCACTTTTATGAAATTTTAACGTAACTGAAATAGTTCTCTAGAAATTATAGATCACATATTATCGATCCAGTCGTGATATAGGGTTACACGATGAAACGCGACGCTTATCTTGCACGTACATTAGTTCATTGATCGAATTGACACGTACACGACAGGTGTATTTTCCAAATTGTATATTTCACTTTATGTCCAAAGATAGAATGCTCCAAGAGAATTTATATATAAATTTCATAATTTTAGAATTTCTGAAATTCTGTTTTTTTTTTAATTCCCAATGTATGAAAAACAAATAGTGATTGGAAATTCATCAAGATTTATACAAAAACTGTTTACTGTCAGAAAAACATTTTTCGTTGTACCTTGTAACTAATTGAAATCTCATGTTTATTATTAGGATTAGCAATGGTCGCCGAAACAGTTGAGCTACCTCAAATAGAAGTTTTGAATCGTGTCCTTGGTTTGCCAATGATCGAATTGGCATTGTCAAAGTCAGCATCGACTTATACACGCGTTAAGGATTCTCATCAACTGTTGCACTGGGCCCTTTCTACGGCTGAGACGTCCCTGACCAACGCAACGAAGCAGGCTGTGCCGCTAGCAATTCCTATAGCCAAGAAATTCGAGACTCCCATACATTTCGTCGACCACACTCTCTGCATGGGATTGGATAAGATCGAAGAGAAAGTTCCTATGGTTCATGAACGCCCAGAAAAGGTTGATATTATAAATGAAAAATTTCTCTGTGATTAGATTATATGATGGAAGAATCTTAACCAAATATTGTCCTTTCCCTTTGCCAGATTCTAGAAAATGCCTACGGTTTGGCTCTGCAGACTGTACAGCCGGCCGTATCAACCATCATTTATGCGAACGAACTGATCACTACTCAGGCCACTTCTTTAAAAGATCTCAGCTGGAATAAAATGAACCAATTGCTCAGCTCTCATTATGGTACAGTGGCTGTGAATAGTCTTGACAGTACTGCAGCTGTAGTGGATAAACTGATTGACCAGTACTTTCCAGCAGCTGATGATGAAAAAGACATAGGTTAGTAATTTTTTGTAAAAATATTTAAAATGTCTACCCAAACTGCTTTATTACATATAATTAAGTTTTTATTAAGGACGTGTATTTTAATCTTCAATTATTTTATTCCTAGTTCTAGTTTCTGCAGAGGAGGACAAGCTTCTTCACACGTTACAAACAGTCGGTCGATTATCGAATAAAGCTGCACGACGAGTATACTCTAGCGTGATTCGTCACTTGAAAACTATAAAAACCGACGATCTAAAAGAATACATCAGCTCGCTTGTTCAATTTCTTCAGCTCACCCAGTATATTCAAGTGATCAACGAAAAAGTGCAAACATTTACTGCGCCGCCTAAGGAAACTCATAATCAGACGAAACACTAGTACTTATCAATGTTCATCAATCGTTAGATCTCGTCATTTCTGATAACCGTACTATTTATATTTATTAGTAATCATAAGTTTTTTTATACAAACAAATATTTTTCACGCGTATTCTAGTATCCACTCTATGTTAATAAGTATTCTCGCACGAAAAGAATCGAACTTATTTTTTCGATACTGTTATATTGTGTGGTAATAAATTAAAGTACCCTAATGGATAAGAGTACTCTCGAGCATAATGATTTCATTGTAATTTTAAGCCTACACTATATACTTTATATTTACTACATATTTTACAAATGGTTTTACAGTAGTACCATATAATATTTATATATAAATAAAAAGAGTTATTGAATATTTAAAATGCAAGTTTAACAGATTTTTCGTCATCATATCCATCGCATTGTACATTCATTCGAATTGCATAGAATCATTCGTTAATCGTTATCACTTCATGTTCATACATATAACGAGACTAAACGAAATGACCCCCACGTCATCAACAACGCCTCGATGATTGCGCAGTATCGTGCATCTGACTCACTGAGGTAACAATGCTGCTTTAGAACCCAGAGATCAATAAAATCTCGTGTTAAAAATTATTAATATAAATTATTTATTAAAATCTCGTATTATCATACATTTGGCGCTTGCAATAATCTATTATACATTGATTTATTTGATTAGTCCATCAAAGGATATTTCCTTCTACCCTGTATTATTTTCTAGAAGGATCCCGTAAATTCTTGTGACGTGGACGGCCCTGAATAGTCTGGCCCCTCTACAGTTGTTCTACGCTGTTCGTCAGAGCCCCATTGGCTAACTCTACAGGTTTAAACGGCTCTCACACAGTTATAAGCCGCAGTGTTGCTCGAGTCGTCGTGTGAGCAGTCATTGTTGGTATTTTTATACTCTTTCAACTGTTGCCTACTTCTTCTTAACCCCAGATTCTGAGGTAAGAATTTTTCTTTGAGGTTTTTTTTATATACATACATTTTCGAGATTGAGATATTTTATTAAACGGAGAATAGATTAGGCTATAACGTTGCTAAGATACATACACTCCTGTTCGGATAATAAGTGGACCGAGAGACTGATTGATTTTCAATGAAACGAGAAATTGCCGATATTGCATGGCATTAATTTCTGATATATTGTATACCGAAGATAAATTACGGGAAAGTATTGTTTGCACTACTAGAATTATTGAACTTTGGTATCCCACGTTGTCTTTTGTGATGTCGGCTTGTTCCTGGTAAAGACGTCAACAGGTTTCCTGAGAGAGTACCTATTTGGACTTTGACTTCCCTTTTCTTTCGTGACTAGAAAATAAGGTATTTTTACTACTAATGATCCATCTTCTACCTTTACTGCAACATGATCTTATTGAGTGAGGATCGAAGTGCAGCTTTACGAAAAATTCAAAGGTTGAAATTAGATCTTACGACAGACTTACGATACGAGTCTTATTGCACGTAGCAGTGAGTAATCGTATGTAAGAAAAAAAAGATAAAATGACACAACATAATATAATGCTATTTTGTTGCACGCAAAGCATGAAGTACAATCAATCAAAGTTAAATTTGTATTACCTCAACGACTGCTCTTTCTCGATTTTAAGAAATTACAAATGACACATTTGCATATCTTCCTAGAATCAAAGTCCTTATGCCAATACTTTTCAGGGATTTTGCGTGTCTTCAAAGTCTCTAGGTTTAGATTTGACAATAATTTTCGTGAAAAATACTCTCAGGCATATATGTGTGTAGTTTTGTTCCTTTCCATGTATTTTCACCGATAAAATATAATAAGTATGTATAAATAGAACCGCAATCAATCAAGGTGACATTCAAAGATAGAGGACTCTTGCACAGAAGCGAAGACATCTCAAAGAAAATTAACCCGTCTCAGGTCATTCCCTTGATGAGTCACTTTACTCGAATAATCTGTCTGACTCTTATCACAATTAAACATTCAATATGCTATTATCTAACCAATAACATTTTTACGTATACGTAATAATTAGTGATGTAATATTAATAACAAATAATATACGTACAATACGAATTATTATAAATTAATTTGATCGACAGAGAAAGGGTTAACTTAAAGGCGATAAGCGCACCTGCAATAAGATCAATATAATACCTACGATAATTTAGTATCAAAATTAACTAAAATCATTATTACAAATAAACTTTACATTCTGACTTGAGAATTAAGATTTTCGATCAATGTCTATTTGCTTATTATAATCGGTCTATTTAATAGGACGTTCTTGAATTTTTTTTCAGTTACAATGTCGACGCCAGTGGAGACATCTATTACTGCAAGCAGTGAGGAAGGTCCTCATTTCGAAGTTTTAGATCGTGTACGTAATATCCCAGTGATCCATTCAGCTATTGAAAAAACAGGATCTACCTACTCGTACATAAAAGAATCTCATCACTTGATAAACTGGGCTCTCAGTCATGCCGAAGCTGGTGTCCATTTTGCGGCATCGGCTGCAACTCCCATAGCGGCTCCGTTGGCAAAGAAATTGGAAGGTCCAATCAATGCAGTCGATCAGAAACTATGCGAAGGTTTGGATATCGTCGAACAAAATGTACCGATTGTCAAGAAACCACCTCAAGAGGTAAGAGACCATTTGTTCTATTATTGTTTTTTATAACAGAACACATAGTTTGAAAATCCATTTTATTGATTTGCAGATTTACGAGGCGGCCAAAAACGTGATGAGCAGTTCGTTGCAGCCAACAGTAGAGAAACTTGTTGCTGCCAAAGAATCAGCCACTCAGCAAGCGTCTACTTTGAAGGATATCAGTATAGCAAAGGCTAATGAAATTCTTAGTACGAAATATGGCACAAAGGCGGTTGAGGGAGTGGATAACACAAGTGTCATAGTAAACCGTTTATTGGATCACTATTTTCCAGCTGTAGAGCCAGAACAAACTGTGCCAGGTAATATGATTGAAATGGAATCATATATGAAAATCTGACAATTATTTTTGTTTCTACATAAAGTATGTAACTTTTTTAACGTGATTACAGCTCCAGTCTCAGCGGATGAGAATAAAGTTTTGCACGCCGTACAAACTATTGGGCAGTTGTCAACGAAAACAGCCGGTCGTGTCTATCATTCAGTAGCTGCGCAATTAAAAACAATTAAAAAAGAAGATGTCTCTAACTATATGAATAGTGTCGTGTCCATTTTACATCTAACAAATTTTCTGAACATGGATCAGAAAGCCCTGTCGGATCAAGACGTTGGCACTTCGGAAATGCCAAGTCAAGAAAGCGAACAGTCAGTAGTTAAAACGGATAAAATTGAGAAATAAATCGTAATTGTTTTATGTTATTTGTATTGCATGGCCCTTAATGATTAAAAGCTCTTGCGGTATATTTATGTAAGCAGAACTTCTATCTATATGTCTCAACGTATTTTAGTGTTGGAGTTACATTATTTAGAAGCGCTTAATATTTTGGCGTTACCACTGTTCTAAAAAGTTCGAAAACACTCGTGTAATTTTTATTTTGCACAAAGTCAAAAATGTTGAAGACAAATAATTGTACACTTTTATACGTTAATTTTAATCATATATTTTTCATCATGTTTGTCTGTTACTTTATACAAATAAATATTTAACTAAATGATGAAATGATTTCCTATATTTTATTATCTAATATTGAAATGTATTTTTTAAGAAAGGGTATCAACTGTGCTCAGTTTATCATGCAAAGCTCTTTGCATAAAATATCTTGTACATAGTTATTCCAATATCAGTGCTCGAATATCATTAACATTATGTAATGGGTGCACAGTTATGGCTCGCCTATATTTTTGAATATATTAGTAGTCGATAACGTCAAAGATAATCTTTTACTTCTCTTGATAAGTAGAGTTTGCGCTTCTGAGAGAAGAAGACGACAGTAGCGCACTCTACGTTCTCAGTGAGTAATCTTAAATGTTGCGACGAAAAATGATGGAAGGTGAATGATGTGTTGAGAAAATCTTGCAAAATGGACATAAATAAATTCTAGAGCAGTCACAGTGATCGAAGTAAACAAGATTCATGTGGAAATGCGTCAGAGATCAAGGTACGATCGAGCTCGTTAGAAGCAACGACGACACGACCGTGACGTTTTTACGTGGGGAAATATTCTACGTATTGGGTGAGTTAGTTGCCAAAAAGGATCTTCTTTTTTGAATACATTGCGTGGGTGTGGGTGGACGTTTTACTATGGTAACATTAACTCTAAGATATTGTTGTTTCATTTTATTTGGATTGAGCATAGAGTAGCCTTTCAGGCTACCGAGTAAGTTATTAAGTTCACTTACTTTTTATTACACCATAAGCAGATTTTTAATATGATAATTGATACGAGAAGTATCTTTTTTAATTCTTGGAGTTGGAAATGAAGTTTCATGATATTATTGTTAAAATTAATTTGCTTCGATAGTATCGTTAAGCTTCTGCGACTCATGTTTTTTTATTTCAAGGCAATAATTTAAGTCCAGCAAGAAGTGGACTTAATGTGATATAACTTACCGATGACATAAAGGAATACTTTAAAATAAATATGGAGACAGAATTATCAGATCACCGTATTCAAGCTCTTGAAAGAGCTTTACAAATACCAAGTGTAAATTATTTATGGGATAAGTCGACTGAAGTTTATGGTCGAGTAAAAGGTACTCATATGTTGGTTAGATGGGCATTTGGCACTGTTGAAACTGTTATTACTGCAGTTCTTGAAAAATCATTGGTAGTTGCTCATTTAATGAAGAAGCCTATATATACATTGGACAAAACATTATGTCAAGGACTTGATTTTGTTGAAGTGAAATTACCTATTATTAAAGAAGAACCAAAGGAGGTAATATAAATGAAGCTTAAGACCTATATTTATTTATGTGATATATTACTAATTTACATTAAATATTTTCCAGATTTTAGACCGAACAAAATCCATTGTTTCGAAGCATTTCCAACCAGCAGTGCAAACATTTATTGATTTAAAACATGAAACTAAACAAAGAGTGAGAATTATGAAACTTCGTACTTATTACAAAGCTCATTATTTACGAGTGTATAGCTGGCGACAGGTGGACAAAGTCATGTCTACTGAAACAGGGATTAGTATCTTGAAGACTGTCGATAATACTACTAATCTAGCAGAGCTTATGCTGGATAAGTATTTGCCTGCACCCCGTGAGAAGCATTACTATAATATGGGTAAAATTAAATTTGAATCATACTTTATTGTTTTCAAATCACTGATTCTTAAATGTTTACAGAATCGCAATGTAGTGAACACGCAAAATTGCATCATACAGTGGTAAGACTAAGTGAATTCAGTAGCAGAGCATCGCGTCGAATTTATGTCGCATTAATGGAAAGATTACAGCATATATACAAGCTAGAAATACTTATACTGATATTGCACGCACTTATCGCAATACAGACAATCAAAGTTCTGGAATCTGTATTGACTTTCATTATAAAACAATTTAACGATCTTTGATTTCCTAAAGCCATGCGACTTACCTTTTAACCTGTGATATACGTTCGGTGTCATAATTTTATCAATAAATTATGTTTTATATTCACAACATACAAATTCGCTTTCCAATACAGTCCCGCTCAAATTTCCTATTATTCACGAGAAGAAACCATTATTTAGTACAAAGATTAGTATTCTTTCCATTGTAGTACATAAACGATCGCGTCCACTCATGACGCGTTTATAAATATATATCTCTAATTTAGCGAAACACCGTGTGTTCGTAAAAATTAGAAATTGCTCGAGGAAAAACCTAACATCGAGCCAGTTATAATTGCACCAATCGCTTTTCAAAACATAATGGCACGACGCACTTATACAAATGTGGATTCGCGTGTACGTTCGCCAAGTTGTTACAGTGAAACAGTGGAAGGAAATGCAGTGTAAAAATCCGTAGTTTTTTCTACTTTTTTTTTTCTAAAGTGGAGCCATTTCTCAGGAGGAGTAGCTCAAGGCGGGAGATAAGGGGCTGCCGCGACTGGCGCAGTGGAAGCGAGTGTATTTTTCTGATGTCAGTGTCGGCGCATTTATCACCCTGCTAGAGGAAAGGGGGATGAAGATGTGATGGAATCGCATACATAGAAAGTACATCCGACAGTCCTGGTCTAACTGTCTCCTGGTTCTACGATAACTTATCCGTCTTGTCTATGAAATGGTATCTTTATCTTCGCCGCGTGTGCATCAGTTTTGTATCCGCGCGAGAAACTTTACAAGAATTTTGTAGACTCCCTTGTGGCCGTCATTTGAATTCAGCCAACTAACGAAAGCGAGACGGACATTAAGCTAACGAGACTTTTTATACTCGCACTTAATGCGACTAGACAGAGCTCTTAACTAAACCTTTTTCAAGCTGAAATTTTCACTAAGTGCTCTTTACAGCTGGTGAACATGTATGAATGTACTTATAGGCTTTACAGTTGGCAGTACAATGAAACAAAAGCATGTCACCTAGCAACGTGGTCATTTTTCGAATCACTGGACTATAATAGAGCTGCTCTGCATCGACAGGAATTATTCATATATCCATGCACCTATGTATGTACATAGGGATATGAAAAAGGGACGTCGAGACCGTCAATCCGGCAAGGAAAGAAATGGAAAAAAAGTAAGAATTATCGAATTATAACTAGAACTGGTTCTTCCCTATAGTATGCTGTTCATATACTTATCACTAACTTTCACGTGCTACTATGTAGCTGTCGATATGTCCATTTATATTTCATACTATCTTGATTTCCTTAGATGGGGGGTAAGCTTTTAATAAAATCGATTGCGCATCTATGAGCAATTTATAAAATGCATTACCTTCGTGTTTCATGGGAATTGATAAAAGCTTTAAGTGAAATCCAACGTGCGCACTAATGGCGAAATGTATTGATAAAAGTTATTTTTATTACATCGACGTCTAAGGTAATATAAAGGTAAAACCCGTATGGCTGGTGGGGAATGACAACTTTAGTGATCCGTAAAAAATAAAGAAAAGGAAAGAAAATAGGGAGAAAGAGAAACTTGAAGTTTTCTATATAAATCAAGATACGTACACAAGGGAATAAAAGACACAGTATCAGGTGGCGAGCGTATATCAGAAATTTTATTCGGCCTAGTTGGCACGGAAGTCGTAAAACCTTTATGCTCAGGAGGACAATTCATGGTGGTTTACAGGAATGTGTTAAGCATGTGTGCGAGGTTTTATCCCGGGAGTTAAAATCCACCTATGCAATATCTATATGTACAGGCATACCTATGGCATACGTATATACCATAGAATGTCGGACAATTTCGTCATGCTCGATACAGTTCAGGATAAAAATTAATTCAAGACACTCAAGACTGTACCAGTCGTGCTTTCTCGCTCTCTAGATGGAAATCTGGCGAATATATTCATACAAAGTTCTCGATTTTCTTGAAGAACGGGTTCGTCAGGATCAACGATGTTTTCGTTAGCCGAAGCGAATGCATTTTCATTAAGCGATCTACAGATAATCCTGAAAGCGACTGACTGGTACCATACACCTTAGGAATGCGGTTTGATGGGTATAAGACGTCGGAAAAATCTATTTAACGTTTTGCCGCTCGCATGAGAATCAGCAGAGATAGACTTCAGGTTGATGGCGCAGAATGTTTGTAAATCATACTTCTTAAGCGATTCCACGAGTATGCAGTATCTCGCTCGTAAACAGCTTCTTGCGGGTACGGGTGTTGGCGTTTTAGAAACTATAATGGATTATAAAGGAGTCTGCTCCGGTATAATACAGGCTTCTGTGTGCCGAAAGATCTATGGGAGGGTGGAGATAAGCTATGCCTCATAAGCAGAGATGTTATCTTCATAAAAGCTGGCTCGGAGCTTCCGCCATTGCTATGCTAGCTCAATGCGTGCAAGAACTTTCGCAGTTTCACCGTATAATACGACCTCTTCCTCCTGTATTATCCGTATAACGACGTTATTTTCTTATTTCCTGTTTTTTTTTTTGAACAATCGGAAACCGCACAAAAAAGGAAGTAAGTCGTTTCTCAGCCAACTCCTAGTAACTGTACGTACACCGTAAGCGTGAATATCAGACGCGGCACTTTTGGATCTCATCCAAAACGTTCGAAGGCTCGACAATTTTTTACCGAACGTATATTTCACGAACGTACCCAGTTTAGTTTTTACGTTTATTATGCCTTTCTATCGATTTCGTTTCGATATTATTTTTTATTTTATCAGCCAGTATCCCCATTATTCCTGGCACGATAATACCTATACTTTCGGTATAGCTTAGGGATTTACCAGGAGTTTTCGTATGTATTAACGATGTATGGATATTGAGTAAATACATTTCTGACGATCGATATATTATATGCTGTGTGGCACGCGGAGAGGCCAGTGCATATACTGCGAGCAGAACCAGGCCTTATAGGAACGTGTTTCCAATATAATGTGAATTAGCTGCCGACGCCGCGGAATGTTCCTTGCAAGTTCCATAGAGGTCGCTATAATTTGTAGACCATAATGCACGGGTTCTGTACGATGCGGTAAACTTCAGTTTCGAGTGATAAATGTATTCCTAACCGCGTTCCTGGAACGGGTGACGCCTGTAATTTACGGTAAATGCGAAATGCAAAATGGTCAGGAGGATAACTGAAAACCTGCAATTTCGAAGAGTCTTCGGAGGTTCGTGCCGCAAGGGAAGGGAAACCTGTTCTACGCGGAGATAGTAAAGGTAGCTGTGCGCTATGCTATCGCGTCATCCTACTAAAACCAAGTGCAGCCGCGACGAAGTTCATGCGAACGTTGGCTCATCGATATTCGTCACTCTTAACGGTACGTCATCCCGAATGGCATTGATCGGTGCCGCAGTCGAATTTATCATACGAATTCGTATAAACGAATAGAAGCTCGATTGGAATGTGACTGGTTGACATTTGTAGGATGTTTTCGATTGAAAATATTTTTAATAAGAATAAAATAAAAAAATCGTAATTCAGACTTTGTTAGATATATATAACTTTTTTGACGTGACTATCACAAACTGGGTAGCTCTTCACGATGCTGTAGTTGATTTTAGCTATCAAAAATCATAATGCTTGTGAAATCGGTCGCGAGTCTTTTTCGAAGCGTGGCGAATATGTAATTAAAATTTGCGTGGACTTGCGGTTATTATGCGGCGAAGCCGCTGACACGTAAAATCATGCAAAATGTTGAACGTAAAAGCACACAGTCAGCCCGTCTCTGAACAGTGCACGGTTAATGCACTGGAAGTGAAACAGCAGCTGTCGCATTTGAATTCGTGCGGTGCGCATCGTCGCTAGAAAATAATCCGTTAAAACCGTGGAAAACCTATGGACGGTCTGATGAGGGGGTGGGTGCGATAGGGGTTTGGGGGGGGGGCATTGCTAATGTTTTGATTAAAAACCTGTACAGCCGAAACAACCGGTTGGTCCTAGGGGGATTTCGGAGACACAGGAAAATTTCCATATCGAGGCGTATACGATCTCTTTCCCTGCGTAGAAAAATAATTTATACCGGAAGTGGTGTAAATAAATTAATACAAATTTCGAATAAAAACGTTCGTTCGAGAAACGAGATATAATTTTTGTACTTGTATTATTTATATGTTGTGGGATAACAGGGCGAGATATATATATTTATATATATACATACATATATATGTATGTATAATGTGAAATTAATAAAGATCCGTCGATCAGTTTAATATTTATTTATTCAAATGGATTCATATATATTTTTCGAAGCGTATGACGATTTTTGCTTTGATATTCGTATGTACTAAGAATATTTTGTTTGTAAAAAGCCGTGGTGTGATATATATATATACATATGTGTATATACAAATAGATATAGGAATGCTATATCTCTCAGATATTTGACGACACTCGACAAGCCAAGAAAAATAGATTCGGTTAGTCGTGGGAATAAATTTTCGCAAGATATCCGCGAGATGATCAAAGCCCTCGTACCTCTGAATCCTAAGGAAATGTCGCATCAGCAAATCCTTCTGATAGAATATATTTCTCCTCTTGGCGAATCCTTCGTTCTCTCGTGCCAGTGGATTTTCCTTCAAAGCGTCAGATGAAACTGACCGAGCGAGATTTACGTAATTGAAATGGTCCGTTTCTCAAAAGATGATCATAGGATAGGCTTTCAAAGCCAACCAAGTAAACCGTAATAAAGCGTCAATCGAGATCCTTTTCTTGTTGTTCTTTTTCTTTTTTTCCTCTCTTGGCCCTCTTGGCTCTCTTTGATTTTTATTTCTCTTTACGGTCCAAAAGTGAGCCGAGCCGTCTTCCTCGCGAAACCGAATATCACGACGTCGCCTGTTTCGATAACGATGACATATTTCTCTGCGTCGTTCATCCCTCGTAGTTTGCTCTACTCCTTTTCTTTTCTTTTTTGGGTCATTCTCTTTTTCCTTTTATTTTTTTTCGTTCTCTTTCACTCATCCCGAACAAGCGACGCGGTTAATTCCTATCCGTCTCAGAGATCCGGCGCTTGTATTAATTTGTTCATTGCCTTGGAAAAAAACTTGGCGAGAGGGTGGCCGACGGTTTTCTTTCTTTCGTTTTTTATTTTTTTTTTGTAAGCAATTTATTTGCCCGGTTATGGGGATCCAACTTTTTCCCTGGCCCATGTGAAAAATGACACCGTTGAAAGCACCCTAGTGGAACGTATAGAACGATTTAGTCTCCACACCGGATACCAGATTTCACAGTATACCTATATCTTATTCTACCTTAATTTCCGATTGGTTAAATTATATAAAACGATAATATTGTATTAATAATCGATTTTAATTATATATTGATAATAGATGAACGATCATTGAACTACCCTTGAGGCTGGGTCGGACTATGGCATTTTATTGGAATCAATAAGTTTGAGCTATTGAATTTATTCGTATATATTCTAAAGGCAACCAACATTTTTTTTTAATCATCAATAGCATGTTATCGATTGATTATACGAAAATTTTATGATCTGATCCAGATTTGAATATAGAACCGATAAACGTTAAACAACCCCAATATATTCTTTTTCCACGACTACGAGAATTGTCTTGGAATGGGGATTGTATTTCTCCGAGATAAATGATATCCCGAAAACAATGAGCACAATCTAGATAACCAAGAGTGCACTAACTTTTCTATGCAGACTTTTTGCCGAGGACTTCGGCAAATTAAGATAATAAATTTAGATAACGAATTGCTTGTTAAACTCTTATCCGAAAACTTTGTAATAAGCAGCCGAGAGAATGGAAAAATCTCAGAAGTGCGTTGCAGTGACTAGAAAAAGTTTTTAAACCCCCTAAGAATGGATGAATGTATTATTTAAGGGGTAGCACAGATGAGCAAGGGTGCAGAGCGAGGGTACAAAAAAAAGGGGTTGGCTAAGAAGCCTTTCTTACTTCCCCGTTACCTACTCTATGCGTGGGACAATATAGTAAAAAAAATGTTCTATCCTTATCACTCTAGTGCTGCTCATCATTATAAATATTCATTGTTTGCCAGGACTTTATGGAGTTGCGCAATTGTGTAATATTTCTTTTATTTATTTACAACTCAAACGGCAATCAAGAAAAATGTGGCAGCAACCGTCTCGTTCGTTATGATCTGACATTCCTTGAAGTTTTTATTTGTCTCGTCTACCGGTTGCATTATGAGATTAAGTCTCAAGATCTGCTAGCAGCGCTATTCGCATAACTTTCTCTTCCTTTTTTTTTCACGGCAGGTATTTAATTATAAATAATAATTCACTGCAGGATTTTACACCACCCCGACTATCTACATTTCCGTAGTACCTCATCAGCAATTTTTCGAATAAACGGAATGCACTAATTGCTTTTCTCACTGAGAATTTAGAATTATAAGATCGAATGGCAATCTATTAATTGCGAAATTTCGCGAAATAGTTTCACCAAAACTATCTGTGAGTGACTTAAGCATCGAGCATAATTAAATTCAATAATTCCGACCTAATCTAATTTAAGATGATCACGCGTATAAGAATTTTTGTAAAGTTACTTCAAAATAAATTTGTTTTTTCGAATTTTTCGTAAATCCACGTTTTTTCCCGTTTATCTCAATTTTTTAATTTACTTTTCGTATTTATAATGAACTCTTTTGACTCTGCGTTAAATGCCGTTTAAATATCGTAATGACTGAAGTCTTATAAGCATAATGAATAAGAATGCATCCAAAAGAAATATACAATTCGTACAAATCATGTTGGCAATATCAATGCAGCATTGCGTATTCCCTTTAAGCTATGCGGTACCATACGCGGCCAGTCATAAGCGCGAAAAGTTTCTTCGCGTAAGGTTACGCTTCGCGTTGTGCGAACGTGATTTAAGCTTTTGAAAATACTGCTTAGAACTCGAGGCTCTTCCAATTAACCCGCCACGTTGTACGAGATATTAGTTGGATGTTGACAGTGGACCAGATAAGATCTGGACAGGTTGTAGCACGGTCGCTCATTATTCATTACACTCGAAACTCGAGCGGATAGGAAAAGTGAGAGAGAACTATAGAGGAGTATACTATAGATAACCAAAAGATAGAAAAAGATAGAGATAGAGATAGAGAGAGAGAGAGAGATGGGATAAATTGAAGCGGGAATATTTAAACTAGGTATCGCAGCTAGCGAATCCGTAAGATAAAAATTCGTTGAATTACACGACCGGGAATATCGTCCCGATGAAAAAAATTTTTTAATTAACTCCTATGGATCGTGAAAACTTTACTCGCGCAATATACTCCCCGTATAATCTATATCAGAAAGAAATACCCCAACGTTACCTTTAAAGGTACCGTCTTCTATTATTATATCCCGAGTCTCGCTGCTCAAGTGTCACGATCCTTCTACACCCACATAACCAATGGAGATTAAGACTTCCTTTCATAGCACGTGTAGCGTCAACAACCGAAAAAACTATGGACCCATCTCGAATTAATCTCTGCTGATGGCTGTACTAAAGTCGCACCGGCAGATCTCGTAAAACGAAGTCTGGCTCATAAAGTTGGCTGGATCGTGAGTGATGAAGCTTAGCACCTTCCTCTCACTTCAGCCCAGTCTGACCCGATGACACAACAATGCTTCTGCAGCATCCACGTCAGATAGAAATAAGCAAGAAGAAGATATATCATTGTACCGGTAATGATGATCTCTACATGACGTCTCTGACAGGAGCACTGTCATCCTGACTAAAAATACGTGATCCGAAATCAAATGTCAGAACCTCGAAGACCTCAGCTTCCACGATCGTAGATGTCGTCTTGAAGATCTGGTAGTAAGGTCACAGATTCAACGTCAACCAGCACGGTAGTTTGACAGTGAACTTTGACTAGTAGACTCACGACGTGACTGTTAGGTTGGTACGGGGCGGCAATTCGTTTTGAAAAAAACATTTGAATAATATCCCAGGGTAGACCACTTGTCACACGCTAGACATGCATATTATATTTCATTCGGGAACGACTAGCAGGGAGATGGACGCTCGTATGTACCCTTGGTAACTTGTGGCGTAGTATTTTTGATCGAGTGGAGTGCATTTGATGGGGTAGAGCGAAGCGACAGGGACAATAGCAGCAGGATTGCCAACGAATGAACGCCAGTCGAGTACGAGACTTTTCGTGTTGACCGACACAAGTGCACGAAACGCGTATTATCTTTGTTTCCCTTTTTCGATTCTACCTACGCTATCCTCTTCCACCTCCCCACCCGTGTGTGTGTGTGTGTGTGGTTCTGTTTTTCGTGTTCCTCCGCCTCACCTTCTCGACTCTATTTTTTTCTTTTTTTTTTTACGTCGGTTGAAATTTTAATCCCACCGAACGAGGCACACAATACTCACAATACCAGAAAGAATAAGCCAATCTCACTTTGGTCCATCGGTCCATCGTTGCATCAGGCACATCCGTATCGCACATGGTCCTCTCGACGTGTCCTATTATTTCTTGTTCGCGAATGACAGCTCGCTGGATTAGTGTACCTCGTGCGACGTGTGACACGCTCGATAATTTTTCGTAATCTATGATCGATTCACACCAGCAGATAACGTTTCACTTTTCTCCCTTAGTTTATTATCGATCATCAAGATCTGGAGGTTATCGGTATCTCTTGTGAGAATTATGACTGTTACTGTCCGGTGAGAGTTTTAAGAGGGATGCTGGAATCGTTTTTTTCCAATACGCTTTATCATGCTAAATATAGTATGTGCATAACTTTTTATGACACTTCGACTTGGGGAGTGTCGCTGACTCTTGTACACTTTCATCTGTTCTTATAGGGATAACAAGAGAGAAAGAGAGACAGAGCGAGTGAATTGAGGAGGTTCTCTCAAAACGATGCGTGACATGCATACAGCACCTCCCATCGTGATGCATCCCTGCGTGTCACCAGGGAACTTCAGTACGCACTTCTACGTACGGGACACCAGCACTTGGAACAGAGAACATTATTCGAAGCATGCTCTCCTGCTGGCACAAAGCTGAAGCATCTACACGCGTTATTCTTATATGACTTTACCGCAGAAAGCTACACGTCATACCGATGCACGGAGGCGTTGAAAGTCCGTCACGTTGAATTTTCGAAGTTTGACATCATCCGCCGAAGGAATGAATGATCCGAATGAATTTTCAAAAAATTTATTACAGCAGGTTTCACCTGGACGTACCTTTTACTCAGGTTCACAGAATTATTCCTCAAGGAATTTTTTTTCAGTTATCGATACCATCAAGGAATAAAGCTTGCAGGAGTCTCAATCAGCTGGATCGACTCTCCAAGTCCGTTTGGTAGGTCGTAATAAAGTCAGAGGTCGCAATTTGGCTGGATCATCCCTCTCCTTGGGGCTCTACCCTGTTAATGGAGTAAGGTTCCATAAAGGGAGTAGACTGTGCAGGTACGGCGAACCCT
This sequence comes from Calameuta pallipes, assembly GCA_030142375.1. Classification (NCBI taxonomy): domain Eukaryota; kingdom Metazoa; phylum Arthropoda; class Insecta; order Hymenoptera; family Cephidae; genus Calameuta; species Calameuta pallipes. The sequence continues at coordinate 548,243 of JARQSW010000315.1, forward strand.
GTTACGCCTTGGTCATTATCGCCGTTGTAAATAGTTCTCATGGGGGTTGCTAATAGTGAGATCATTCGTGCAAGAAGCCCGTCTTGCATACTCGAAGGGATTCCTTACGCGCCGAGCTTAGCCGATGCAGCCATGCTGATCACGATCATGTAATTCGCGGTGGCGATTGCTGCCCGAACTTTCGAGTTATTTTCGCCATGGCGCTGCTAAGGGAACCTTGGGACCGTAGGTGGGTGTCTGTGCAGTGTTGGAGGTAGGATTAGGTCGGATACCTACTGGGTATAGTAACGTTAAAAGAGTTAAGATGCAAACTCATCTCCGTCGGGACACACCGGCCGAATCTAGAGATTCGAGGACAAAGGGGCTGGATAATTTTCCGTGCTTGAGTAAACGCGAGAAAGTTCAAGTTATGTGAGACGTAGTGCTACACTTTGGCCGCGATAAATCCTGCCGGACGTGTTCCTGATGACGGAAACGCCGTGAGGAATATTTTTATACGAAGGGAGAGGACGGATTACGTTGCTAGCTTATTCCGGGATGTACACCTGGAAAATGAGGAAAAATAAAAGAAACGCGCGATCTAATACCGTGTCGAGTAAATCAAGTACAGGGGTCAAAGAAAGTAGCAGACCGTGACCCCGGCGCCGAGTGGAGCACGTGTGATGAATTCTTAACGTTAACAACTGGTAAAGCACGAATCTACTGAGATATATATGACTATGTAGTGTTTATATATATATATATTCTGAGCCATAAAAATAATACGCTTATACTTATCATTCGCGGTAAGAAAAAGCCTTACTTCTATTTTCATTCGCGATACCTCAGGCACTGTAAAAGCTCTGTAATCTCGAGGCTGAAATTAAAGCTCTTCTGCCGTAACGCTATAAAACGTAAATCAACTTTTTTATACGACATAGTTATCATGGTTCGCCTAACCGTAGTTTCATTCATTTGGGAATAGAAGCCATTAAAATATACATGGTGACTAATAACTTTTCTCGGCTCTAGGCATATTTACGTATAATTAATAAGAAAATAAAAAATAATGAGTCAACGACAATAATAAAGTGAAACGAGCACGGTTCGCGCAACCCTTACAACTTTTGATGTGGTCCAGAGCAAAGGGGCTTGACTTGGCGTCAGTGGGAATTTCAAGGTGAAAGACGAAAAAATTAAAGACGACGGCTTGTGTCGCGCGGTTGCATCTAGTAATTAAAATATCGAACCTGAGGGGGGCGGCGAGTGGTTGGTAGTGGTGTGTCGTAGTTTTTTTTAAGGGTGTGAGAGTACGGAAAAGAGAGGAACCCTGTACACGTACAAGTGGGAATACACGTTTGTCATATGGAATGGGAATAGCAGGGAGAGGACCCTGACATTGAACGGATCTCGTCCTGGTGGTGAGAGGGAGGAACTTTAAAGATGGGAGTGGTGCTGGCTGGCTGGATGCTTTCACAGGATCAGAACGTGTACAGTAGCATACTAAAGTTAAAGGTTTTTTTTTTGCAACCCTCTTATAGGAGACGCGTCACGTTGCACGTTTCTTTTCGTGCTTCTATTTTCCAATATTTTACCAACGATTTTTCTGTTGACACAGCATCAACGCAAACCGCAGTGGTAGATTCCATTAATGGAGTCCTTTATCCCTTGCGATTCCTTTTTGAGAAAATTCAATATTTACGATGTAAAAAAAAAATCATTCAATTCGATATTTCATACTTGACACGTGTGCGTATCGCGGTATACTTACTGTATCCTTGAAATTTTCAACCCCCAACCTTCCCCCTAATTCTCCATACCCTAAGCTTCTTCGGGGTCTGGGATAAGTTCGTGATTTCTTAAGGCTCGAAATCGCATTGAATTTTCGAAAGTACCAAGACAGTAACATCGACTGACGATGTTCTCATAGAAATTGAGATGACAATACAGTCGGCAGACACACAATGGCTGAAAGGGCCGTTTCCACGCCTGCGGGTAAATACGGGTCCTCATTAACGCACTTACCCCTAATTATAGCCTTTCCAGACACCCGCTCGACTATCGTCGAGTCCTTCTGTGCGTTTTTAATTTGGCTTCCTTGCTCCCGGCTAAATATTTGCCACCCGCATTACGCGAAGTGCTTGATATTATGAGACTTGGAAGACATTCGTTAAATTTTCGACGACCACGTGGATTTGGATTCTCATTGCGAGAACATTGCTCGGGGTAAGTAACAAAGACATCTGGGACATAGGGGATGAGTATGGGATATCTATTTGGTAATTACGTAATAACAGCGCGATACTCTCGTTTTATTTACCGTATACGCGATTATCGTAAGACCGGTAAATAAACGTTAAACAAGTTCTCCTGGTTCACTTGTAAAAAGTACTTGGTTCCGATCTCGTACGAAATCATGAGAAACCTGTCGTAAGGTCAGTCTCTTCCCTAAATAATACGAGAAACTAACTCGATTTCCGGATCTGCCTCCTATTGACTTGAGCAAATGGGAAATTACTTGGAGTGTAGGGATCCATCCTGCTTCAGAAATTGACCCACTTCGAAACATTGCAGTTTCCTAAGCCCCTGACGTGGTTTGTTTGCCAGCCATCAGCTTTTACGAACGCGAGTCTCCATTTTAACTGCAACTAACTTTTCGATCGGTGTTTACTCGAATACGTGCTCGAACTCTGCATCGTGTAACTTTACAGCGAAAACTTTTTTTTTGTAATTTAACGTAAAACTCCGTGGCGCATCCTGGAACTTTTCTAGATGCAAGAGCGGAAAAAAAGATTCACAACGCTGCGGCTTTCTTATACACAATGCAAGCCTTGAAACATTTATTGCGAAAACGGTAAAGCGACCAACCACGAAATCCACTGCAAGAAGACAATGGCAGAAGTCCCAATTGATGTCTCCTGGTATAACTTTCCGAAGTTACAGCTTGGCAAATACTCACGAAATTCCGCTATTCGAACGTGGATAAAGGAATCCAGTTCCTCTGGATATACTATAGATTATACATATACGACATATACTACAGATCGCGTTACATTATGTTCAATACAGAATGTGAAACCTTTAGAAATACTATCGACAATACATATATGAACTTTCGGTCAATGCCAAAGAATACCTATTATTGGTCAGAACTTACCCTCACGCGAATTCGAGGGCTAAGTCGCCATTTAGAAATTTATTGGTAAATAAAAACGAAAAACGTTTCTAAGGCCAGTTGGGTATTAAGTTTTTCATCGAATTTCATTTTCTCATTATTCATGATGGGAATTCGAATAGCGATTTGGCACGAGGCATAGGAAAATACGACTTGCGTTCAAATAGGGGTCGCGTAGTGTCATAGGAAACAAAATCGATTCGTATCGCAAATGCCAAAAAGCACTTTGACCCGCGTGCCAATTAGCGAAAATGGATCAAGTGTCAGTGGAGGTGTAAATAGGCAGCTCAGCATGCCAATTAACAATTTTATATAATGTCGCAGCGGATTTTCCTATTCGGGTGGTAGGTATTACGTTGGGCAGAGTGGGGGAGGGGGGAGGCGGGGGGGGGTTGCATGCGGTGCGTTAGCCACAGGGAAAATTACATCTGCTACGTTATCCACTGTTATCCTGATATGCACTCTCGAAAAGGTGGTTGCAAAATAATTGCAACTAATTACCCGCGTGATATGCGAATAACAATATTTTTTAATTCACGTAACGCGTTTCACTCCCTTACTTTTCCATAATCGCAAATAATTTAACTGCCTGAATATACGTAGCGACGTAGCTACGCTCGAGCGGTCTGAAAGTCGTCTGAGAAATAACGAAATAAATTTGAACTGGTATAATTAAAAAAAAATAATACAAACGCCTGGGATGCTAGGTAATGAACTTTGTTGTTTCTATCGGGCCGGTAAGCCCGGCAATTATATTGCAGTTAGCTCAGTCCGGAATCATCGTAATTATACTTATTCATTGTTTGTAATTAACGAATGATTGATTGATGCGGGAGCAGAGCTGAACTTTTAAAAGTTTTACCCGGAGGCAAGAAAACGTCGAGCGACGTAACCGTGTTAAAATTTTTCTTCAATTTCGCAATAAATTTTACCTCAACCTTTATTCCGTAGATTAGCACAAGTATATTCAACGAATTATAACACAGATCGTCGACTGCGGACCCTTTGTAGTCACTGTTTCCGCGATACGCAAAATGAATGCGGAATGCGCTGACACGAACAAACAGGGAGCATCCTCATTAACCGAATCTACCACGCGAATGACAGCAGCAGCCGTACCGAATAATTCTGCTGACATAGTGAACGTACGCTTTTCTGAACATGTATCGTCGTAACGTTAGGTAAGCGCAATATTAATGAGCGCGATGGGCTTGAATATCATCCGCAGTATATAGCAGCAACGTTAACGGTACGATAATAAATTTTCAAATCACTGGCACTTAATGAGCTCGAGCCCGAGTGATACAGTTTCAAAAAAGGCGCCAACTATACTTTTTTTTTCTCTTGTCATTCTTTTTTTCTTTCCTATTCTACGTGTGCGCCATTAGATATTCATTTATAATGTATCGCGAGCTCGGAATAACTTTCAAATTTTCTGATCTTCAAGCGGTAGCCATATACCTATTGAGGAGCCATTTTGATATTTTTGGAAAATCATGTCATTTAGGTAATACAAGGTACACGTGTGTATAACTAGATCGTCACTTAAAGAACGTCGTTTCTCGATAGTCGTTCGCCTTTCAAGAACGCATCCAATGATTGAAATGTTATTCGATCTCGTCCAATACTTAGCAGCTCTGGTTTCATTTTCGACGAGACTTTTAAAACCTATTTTCATACTACTGTATATGTATATTCATGTATTCACAAAAGCAAGGGAAGAAAATTCAAAGTTTGTAAGTGCCTACCATTTCTGTTGGTGTCTCGTTCTGATTGGTCGATTTGGAACTGCTCCCATTTGAAAATTTAAGAAATTCCTGACAAAGGCAAAGTTATTTTCATGATCTTTGATGCCTCCCAAACGTCTCCATACTCCATAGAACTGATAATTTTTCAATATCCTGCATACATATAAGGACATTGATATCATATTTTGTAAATATGTCCACGACAAATATTTCTAATACAACGTCGACGTAACAGGAAACGTAAAAATTCACTTAGTTCTCATAGACGGGAGTTACTTAAAAAATCCTTAAATTTGAATTTTCCGTAAACATAATAAAATTTGTATAAAAAAATCGCAGTTGACTACAGATGCGCTGGACACGATAAAATACAGGTTATGGTATCGATAACATTTTTGGAAAATACATTTTCCTGTCAGTATTCCAACGTCATACTGTTTCACGAAAAACACACATTTCTCTCGCTATGTACTACTCGATCGTCTGCGTTATTCGCAACAGGCAGCTGCCGTTTAATAATGCAATACAAGCCGACAGTTTCATCCGATTAATACGACTTGTCGCGTACTGTGCTAGGCAAGGGTGAGGACTTTTTTTTTGTAAACTCTCCCACGGTATCGCGGCTCTCTTCCAATTCCGTGCAACAATTGCTCACCCCTTTTATCCAATACGACAGGGATGTCTGCGCGAATCAGTCCCCAGGATTAACTTACGCTATTGAATTTCACGTAGCATCTATCGAAGTCATCTCATATATATAATACACTTACACCCATATATATACATATGTATGCAACCCCGTTGATCTCTCATATCTCAGTACGGTAGCGCACGTGTAGAAATTTTAGTCTTTAGAAAATGCATTTAACAATTCTCTAGACTACCTACCCACTGGAGCTCACCCCTGTAATTTCGAGGTGTCAGAAAGTGGCTGAGAGAAGCTGCACAAGGATCTACATACATATATACATACATATATATAAATTCACCTGCACCTTCATTCTAAGTGTACAATTCTGGCAGGCTGTGTGCAGCACACATTATACACACGAGCATACGCACGTAGCTTGTTTTTATGTGTATGCTTAACGTTGGTATATATATCAGGGCTGGGTGGAAGGATGAGTAGATGGCGTCGGTAAGCATACAAGTGGATGGAAGCGCCGCGACGGAGAGCCCTCCTTGTCTGAGCATCCCCGATGCTTGTGTCAGCGTTGTGCTACGTCTCGTCTGGTCTGGTTTCGCATCAAATGACTACATTGATCTATTATTTGTCCTAAGCACAAAATGCGATCCCTATTAATCTTGTTCCAGCTTTGAAGAACGAGGTCATACCTAGGACAGGTACGGATAGAACTTGAATTAACGGGATATATATAGCTTATAGTCTAGACGGCTGTACAACATGAGATTGTATTGGGCAAACAAGGGTTGTTTACCTAACCTATTGCGACGGTATTATTAGCTGTGTATTATTACACTGGCTTTTTTCTGACGTTTTGTGGATTTATGTATTGTGTATTGTATGTATACACCTACTGTCTAACTTCTTTTAGGGCTGATCCCATAGGACACCCTGTGACGAGAGATCGTCAGGGATGCAACGGTGTCTAGAAGTCGGTTTTATTGAGACGGCTGAGCCGTGTTGTGATTTAAAGCTTGGTAGTAATGCATCGATGGTATATTTTTGTAGCTGGGAGAATAAGGGCCATTTCGAACGAGCGAAGTATAAATCGACGTGCGCAAGGGCAATAAAGAGAGGCATAAAGGCGTGATTGAATCTGAGACAGGCTCTAAAACAGCGGGGTCCTGTGCCTATTATTCCATCGGATCTCTGCTTAATGTCTTTTATATACGAAAATTCGATGCCCCGACCGCCAATGACCGTTTCGTATGGTTCTTCACATCAATTTTTCAAGAAAAATATCCTAATGGCATCGCGATATAAATTTGCGACAGCTAAAGTTCTTAACGTTTTTACGATCGTGCTCGCCTCAGGTAAAACGATCTTGAAAAATTTTATCACGGCCTAGGACAACCTTGTATGCTGATCTGACATCGAATTATGGAAATGAGAACTTTATGTTTGCAAATTTTTAGCACAGGTATATACTGGTCGTTATTTTTTTTTACCGTTTATCGATTTTCGGATTATTTAAGTAAACGGATTTACGATATCGATATACATATATATATATAGGATAATCAATATATGTTTTTGTATAGAAGCTACGAGTAGGGTGCAAATCCGTTTTTTTATTTGGAAAGCTGGTACGATGCAAAAAATAATGTAGGGTACGAGAATTATTCAAGCATCTCGTATGGCTTCGAGTAGAGTTTTCTCTGATATCGAGCACGTATTACGTTTATTGAACGGGAGCAACGAAAATTTGCTAAAAGGTTTAAATTCGTGGATTTACGTAGGTTTTTATATATGTATAGTTATAGAGTTTGAGAGCCTAACATCTCAATAGAACGGAAAAATGATTCCTTCCCATCAAACATCGAAATGGGATATGGTAGATATCCATTACAAAACCCATCCATTATCGTTACGCTAGAAACGCAGCCATTGATCGCCATTACGTTTTCAGGGACTTCGTAACGCATCGAAACGTAAATATTTGTCAGAGTTATCGTCACAACACGATTTTCATCTGCAACAAATGTCATTCCGTACATTCGAATTGCCCTGTATTCGAATCCCGAGCGATGATAATAAAAATTGAAATAATAGGAATATCCTAGTTTTTAATCGAATCATTCGACTTATCTCATTTAGGTCATTTAAATACCGTGTAAGCGTTCTAATTTCATTACAACCACCCTCGTAAATTCACTGTCAATATTTTCGGACATTTAATTATTCTCGGGTAATGAATTCATATTTTTAATCAGCAAGGTATTATTTACGATACATCCAATATTGAACGAACGGAAAATGGCAATTTTTTACTCAAAATTATTCCATTGAAACAACACAGTGAAAGACTTGGGTAAAAATATATTTTTTAAGTGACAATACAAATTTGATTAAAAATATTAATTAATAAATACGTAATTCGGGTAACCTCGTGAAATTTACGTGGGACCATTTGTGATGTATTTTACGCTTTATTTTTTAAAGTCAATAAGTCCTATTGGATTCTTTTCATTCTTCTTTTTTTTTTTATTCCACGTATCAATCACTTTCGGACTATGTTGTCTGGTGTACCGTGGGTAACTTTGAACTGCATAATACGAATCACCATTTATATAACATTTTGACAGGTATGAATAAATATGTTCAATCCTTCCAGAGCGATTCGATCTAAATATTTTGCGCATAATAGAATCCCTCATAAGACAGGAGTACGTGGGATAGTAACATGATAATAAATTGGATCGTTGCGTCAGTACATGAACTCTGTATACAGCATACTATAGTTCTATTTGAATACAACTTACTGCCGCTTCATACTTGCCTGCCTGTCAGTTGCAGAATCTGTCGTCTATTATGCTATACGTATGCCGCAATGTAAAATCAGCTATAGCCAATCGATGACTACGTAATGCATACACAGATTTTATATAGAATTATTGAAATTGAACGATTTAAAAAACATTCAGTAATATGAACACGTTCATTTTTGCGTTTGAGTATAATAATGCTTTATTCAGTTACTTCAGTATTCATGTGAAACGTACCACCTGAAGTCAACCCGTATATTTGATTTCTATAGTAAAACCAACTTCAGGTGATACCTTTGTCGTGAATAATTTTTTCACTGCCATGCATCTGAGTGACATGTGCATTTTTCAAGGGTCTAAGCGTGTCTACGTTTTTATATGACGTAACGGTAGTCGTGACCTCATACAACTTTTTGAAAAATATAACGTGACAGTCATGGTGTTATATAAAGGATGACTTTTCTTTTAATAAGATAAATGAAAATCGTGATTTTTCATAGGTTTGTCGATATCGGAAAATCTCATAATGATTTTAATAAACCATTGAGAGAAAAAAAAGAATATGAATTACGAGCCGAGCGGCATCTTCTAATTTACGGATTCATTAATCACATTCGTTTCCGCTGCTGTCGCTAATTTCGTTCTCAGCGCGTGGATAATTTTTCATTGGACGTAGAGAGGCTATAGATATAGAAAGGGGTAACTCTTAATTGCTATAGGTGCGTCATGTGTTTCAGGACTCAAGGTATTCTCGATAAGAGGATAACTGCACATGGAATAAGGGAACTGAAAGAAATGAAGGTAAACGAAGGAAATACATAGAGAAGGAAGGATTCAGGATACTAATGGAAGAAGGTTGAGTCTCGAAAACCGCAGTAAACGCAAAGAGAACTTTTCGCAAAAGTTTAAATTGAAAATTCAGTGGGATGGTGCACGCTTTATAAGGTAAGAGCATATTCTCTTCACGCGTTGATTCAATACAGAAAACATAGCAGATTGCTATAAGCTGTATGTATACATACAGTATATGTACTGTATATAGTCGATCAACGAGTTCAGTTTTTTTTTTCTGGAGAATTCGCAAAAAATATAATTTTCAGCAAATCACACGTTACTTTTCATAAAATCACGGAATCGCATATTAAAATATAAAAAAAGAATTGCAGTGAAAAACCATGCACGTGCGTATTACGTGACAAAAGTTGTATGCAGAGCCACGTGTTTTTGTTCGAATCTTTTTCCAGATGTAAAAAAAAACCACATTGAACTTGTCGATCGACTGTACGTGCACATAGTATACATATAGTACACAGAAAAAGTGCAGCACTCAATTCCATACGAGCAGCGATTAGTAACGATAAATCGTGTAAAAATGACTCAATAGAGTAAAACGCATCGAGCACTTATTCTAAATAGAAAATCTATAACGTCTCGGACATAATGGAAAGTCTGTAGAACGTAGAAGCCAGAGAGGATTCCTGAGGGATGTAAGAGGAGGGTTGAAGTCTATCTGGAAGCAAGTACTCGTCCTTAGGAAAAATAGTCGTAGTTGTAGCGAAGTGTCCTGGGTTCTCTTCGTTGCTTCTTTTCGTAAGCTAAGGGTAGGGAGTCGGCAGCATTCAGATTCTCCCTGTATTAGCTGAAGGAATCAAAGGCAATTGCTGAGAGATCCTGAGCCCGAGGCTGCCCATGGTTGTCTGAATAGATTCTGCTTTTCTCCGAGTCTCGAAAACGCGGTTACTTTGAAAAGCGACTTTCTCCTACCCCTTCGTCCGTCCCCTCAGACCCCCTTTCGCCTCTATCCGCCACCGCTTACCACTCTCCTTCGGCTTGCTACTTCGTTTCTATGTACTATAACGCCAGCAACCCCCTAGTCTAGCGAATCGAGTCACGGGAACGGGAATGAAACTTTAAGATGCGCCACAGAAATTCGCTACTTTTACGTTTACTTCAGGCCGAGGACTTACTTCTAAGAAATAATGAGTCTTCCGTCTCTTCATCCTTACATTGACTAAAGATCCCAGAAATTCTCGAATCGTTTGATTTTCAGACGGATGTTCGTTCACTTGGAAATCCGTAAACTTTACAAAAACGTATTCCTAGTGTATTTCATCGAACGTATCGTGAACGACGAATGTCTATTGCTGCCGTTGCTGGGCTACGGTAATGTCAATATGTCTGTAGAATTTCTCTTGGGTGTTCCCATTGAATAAGGGAAGACAAAGAAGAGGAAACTTCATATTTGAATTGAGGTCCTGCCGATACTACGTAGGATAAAGTCTGTACCGTGGGAATTGTAAGGATACGATAAAAATGTTTATTTATATTTTATTGATAAACAAGTATTTTCGCACCAACGATTTCTGGCTAGTTAATTAACTGACAACTAGTAATTTCGTAGTTGGCCCCGAAGTTAGGGTTTCCAGGAAGATGAGGTGAGCGGAGGTTATCGCGGTCTCAAGCACTACAGATGAGCGGACTCCTCTTCTGCCTCTTGGTGCTGAACCTATTAACTGCACAACCTCCAGCCAAACTCCGCTAGCTATTTAGACAACCGGGTTACTGGGTTACATTAATTACTTCGTTACCCACGGCTTTGGACTTGCAAACTCTTTTCTTCGAAACTCGTTTCCCAGTGGCAAACCCATTTAGACCTCAGACGGAATTAATGTTGCTGCTGGCCTTTAAACTGGCTTATTGCTATAGAAACTTATACCTTGGGATGCTGCCAGTTGAAGATGCATGTGGGTATGAAAGGATCATTTTTCTCGTCATTAAATCTTAGTGCTGAAAAAAGTTTCTTAAGAAATCTTAGTCGCCTGGAATATTACAGGGACGCATTATAATATACTGGATGTATACTGGTAGTATTATATTCAAGCATTCACGTGAATCCTTAACGTAGCTAAAGGATTCGAGGTTCTTTGACTCGGGTTAGAGTTGCGATTAGCTTGACAAATCCGTAGGATTTTATATCATATTTACCGGGAGTCTGTGCAATCTCAAATCCTCTTACAAATAGCTTCGTTTTATCACGAGGATTCAATTGCCGATATTACAGGCACGCTTTGTCACACATAAGCCGAGCAGTTTCCTGCAAGTTCCCTAGTCCACCCGGGACAGGATACGCTACTGCGGCGAGCAGAGAACGGTAGCGGCGCCATAATAAAAGAATAATCTTTCCAGATTCGCGATATTTGTCAAAGTGCTCGTAGGAAATAATCTTCTACGATTCGGCGAACAGAGCATCAATTTTTCAGCATTGTCCCGGAGCAATTCTCGCAAGATATTCTCATCGCCCAGTATGATCCTCGTGGTCGCGTTTGATATCACGTGAAAAATATTTTATCACATCCTTAACTGGTCATATCTTTCCTTGTGATAAATAAGAAAAAAATTTATTTGATAAATACATATTCTATCTGTTAAAGTAGAATGGAAAAATTTTCATATAGGATTGAGAATTATCTGAAAAATATTATGCTTCTTATTATTAATTATCTCTTGTTGTTAACGTGGCTTTCGTTCAATCTCCCTGAATAATCTTTTAACGTAATATTCAAAATACGTTCTTGATCGAACGCGAGACGTACTACGTATGTGCCTTCCATGTAATTTCGTATCAGCCGAGGGTGGTATAAGGAGAAAAAAAGCCGACCCGAGACGAAGGTATCTTGGTCTGTGTCGAAGGTTAGATCCTTCGCCTATCTGAGGATAGAAGACGGGATGGGTACGGTGGTTTGTGTGATGCCAGTGTGCGATAAATGAACCAATTTCCCAAGGATTTAACCCGTCTCAATATTGCCAGTCTCAGCGGTGTACGTATAGCCACATACTTCAACTATCCGGGATCATTTTAGAGCTCAACTTCTACCCTCGATACGTCCCAAGGCGAATATGAAGTTTCGGGCAAGTATAACCTTCTTACGGATTTAAAAAACGAAAAAAAAAAAGAATTCAAGGCATCCCTTAAGTAATGAATTTTCATGTGAATTCAGAAACGCTACTTGTTAATGATATTTATTCAGTTCGATTTCTCCCCGTTTTCCCATCATTATAGAATTTCCATTAATGGTATCTGATCTTCTTATTCTATTATATATACCCTTCAACTTTGGGCTTAGATAAGAAACTTACTCTCCTGTTAATTCTAACCGAACGCGATTACACGCTGATTAACTCGACATGGCACAGGGAGATTGCGAGTTGGGGATGAAGATTAAAAAAAAATTAGCGCGAAGATCGATATTTTCAGTATTTTAAATTCTTATAAAACTTACTCCACACAGATTTTAATCTGTGCCGAGTAAAGGTTATTCGAGCATACCATCTTTTTTCATCGTATCAGAACGAATTACTGAGGGAAACTGTGCGAAAGGGTTTACGTAGGTAACATCCGGTTAGCAAACCGTCGTCGACTTATATACAGTTTCTACCACGGCTGGTTAGTCGCGAATGGCCTATATAATTCTCCTGCCGGATATTTATCGTGCCAATAGAAGCCAATAGCTAATATACAGCTCGATTCGAAAATCGAAAATCGACATCGGTTGCAACATAGAGAAAATGCATTGGCTGTGGATGCGGGCGTGGAGAAGTTTAATTTGCGACAATTTTCGTGGGAAGCCGAGCGTTTTTGCCAATGGTTGTATATTAATGGAACAAAGTATCGACGGTTTTGTTGATATATGTTGTATGCTATAGCATATATACAAGGGGACTAAAAAGGGACTGCAGCTTGAACACAGCTGGTTATCCATTTCTACGTTCGACCTGTAACCTACTGTGTATATGTACACCTATGTATATACACTTGGGAAATTTGTCAAAATCCGACCTATGTACTCGGCCTAACAGCCCCACGTCGCTCAATTAGATCACACAACACCTCTGCGTCTATATGCGAGCCCTTCAAGCAACTCCCATTGCTACCAATTATGGCTATGCGTATATGGTACATACCTGTTTGTTTACCAGTGTCCATGACGTATCATCATTATTATTTGAATATACGCATTCCGTTTGTATAACGGTAATTGAAAATAGGGTATTAGCTTAAATGTTGTATAAATAAAAAAAATTATAATAAATTAATTAAATACAATTTTTATATAAATACAAATTTCGTATTCACTTATACATATGGTATCGCTCGATTTAGAAAATAAATATTTTCATTCCTTAGCTGAATAACCATTAAAATTCACCTTACGATATCAACGGTTATATAAATCCAATTTCAAATCCATCCCTTCTCAACTACCACCTATTACCTCCCACCTACATCTGTTAAATGGATTTATAGGTGCAACCCTCGCAGCGCCATGCTCTCTACGTTATTAATGGGAAGGGCTCGTTTAAAACCGAGACTTGTCTTGTATCTCCTTTGAGCACTTATTTCACTACCTTGAATACGACGGGTAACCAATCTTCGTCGTACTATTAGTCCGCAGGTGCCTTCCCATATGCTTTATATATATAGTGTGGTACACATATGTACGTGAGGATATACCTTACGAATACCCTGCCATATATGTATATGATATTAGTATCCTCGAACATAGCTAGAAATTTGTATAGCTTGAATGAAAAGGAATATATATATATATTCCTTTTCCTTTTATATATATATATATATGTGCACGTAAATTTACGTCAATAAGTTATTTTAATATCCACCCAGTGATTAACACGTCTTCCTAATTAATAATAATTATCACTATCGACACGTTAATCAGACAGCTTTCATAAAATTTGTCTGGGACCTCGAAAGCCCGTTTTCCATCTAATTAGAATGTTGAAGTACCGCAAAAGGCAACGTGCCAGGAGTAAATATTGCGTCATGGTTTGTCACGAATTAAAGGCCATTAACGTCACTAATTAACGGCACATCGGATGTAATTATCGATACCGTGCCCGAAGCTCCGACACCTTTAATTCCGAGATATCTAACGTGAGTCTCGCCTAATGACGAAGATGTAGGTACCGATGGAAAGGTTGAAAAATTTTAATCATACCTAATTCTAATTCTGACTTATGAAAATGGTCCAAGCATTTTCCATCGGTAATCCACCGTCTCGATCGTACCTGCTAATTGCTCGTAAATACCACCTGGTCCCACTAAATTATGCAAATTAACGCGAAGAAAGATTTCGCCAGTGAAAATCAGTGATTTCGCCAATTTAACTCTCAACTCAAGCGAACAAACTCGGTGCCAGTCTTATAGGCTGAGTAAACGATCATGATAAAAGGACCCACAGAGGAAACGCATTCTGTGCACAGAGTCCCCCCCCCCCCCCACGACATGGTTATACACTACAAACGTGAAAGTCCTCATCCCTTCAGAAACCTTCGCGAAAATCAGCGATTCGAGATAGCAGCAAGACAAACAGGAACTACCCTCGTAAATTCGCGGATGACGCTGAGGTGGGGGGGCAGTGGGAGTACAGCGCGAGAGTCAAGCCAAGTACATAAATAAATAGGTACCTACGTGCAACCCGATGCGTTTCAACCCCTTTGTATATATACATATATATATGTACCATTTGACATGCTATTAACCTAAACACACATAGGTGCCTTCATTTGCGAAATAGGCAGGGAGTCAGTATACCTACCTAACTGAATACACATACCTAACCGAACTAATACCAAGGAACGAAGCACTGCTCTGTACCCACCTACCCCCTATAACCACCCCTATCTACGTACGTACCTATCTACCCTCAACCGTTATCTATGGCGCATTTCGCGCTGCGTTTCTATCGCGATATTAATGGGAATGTTGTTCCTGTTCGTAACGAGGAGTGATGAGACATTGCAGTGTAAGTAAATATAATTCTCAGTGGCAAGTCTGCATAAAGGATGCATATACATATATATACTACTGTCATATATCATAATGTATATACGTATATTGTATATACAGCTATGTACTATAGTCAACGGCTGAGATCGCTATCACGAAGCCATGTGCTGTCCCAGTGTTTCCACTAGGACGATCGATGCTTGCCTAGTTATTGTTCTCCAATGTTCTCCAACGACTCTCCTGTCCCATGATCTCTATAGATGTTCGTGGTACCAGACTTTTGGGAACTTTCCCAGCATCCGTGCATGTACCTATAACGTACTTGTTATCCAAGGACTGGCGATTGACTTTATGCGACAGCGAACTTGATAGCGCAAAACATTTTGTTAAGTATGCGTCATCTTCTTGCACGCGAGATGCCTTTGAGGACAACTTCACGTTTACAGTGGCTGAACTTGATTTCAGGAACAAGTTGGAACACTTGAGTAATAATTGGTGTCTAACTTGGTTTACAAACGTATATCGCTGTTAAGCAAACTGATGATAGTTATACTGAACTCGTAGGGTATCCAGGGAAGGATGAAATTAATCGATGACTCTAGGTACTCGAAGTGGCTGCGCTTTGGCGCAAGTGGTTCCCTGCGTTAAGTCTGATGGTTATTCTGAAGTGGATGGGTTATACGCAGACAGCACTTTGTACGTGTCCGAATAGTTTTTCAATTAATAATAAGATACGATGGGGAAGGTTAGAGATTAATAGCTTGTACCCGTTTTTCATACGGCTCTTTTACAGCCTTTGAGAATTAATACCGGTACACGTACCTTCACTGTGAGACTCTACGTGATACGTGATATATTGTATAATTATATTCGTGCAATTATTTTTCTTAAATTTTTCATGCAATTTGTACTATAATATATACCGTATAATAAAATTCCGAGACTTTTATACGATATAAAGAAACTGTATGGTATATGGTGTACAGCATCTTCAGTAACGTAACACGTGCAACAGTTACCCAGGTGTAATAAATATTTTTTATCAAATCATCCCCCATTACCATCTTGGTCCAATCAATATGTCTAATCGATCAGCAACGGCTTATATGTCTCAGTAATAATTTTCCAGCTTCCAACTAATATAAAAAAAAATCAGCCACAACAAATTACCATCATCCTCCAATATGCAATATCTCAACACGTGCTGACCATCCTGCAATTATTACTTCAACGCGATAACGTTTACTTACTTACCCTTTATTGGTTCTACCTTGTACGAGCTCGTATACCAATAAGTATAATTGCACGTAAGGCAAATACACGCGTTCAGCAAAACGTGCGTGCGAGGTAGAAGATGAAGTAATCATCGATATAGTTATATACCAGGGTTACTTTCACACCACGGAATATTCAGTATCGGACTAGATTGGCAGCCAGTGCTGGTACGTATACAAATATTGAAGTGGAAGTAGTCGCGTGTTTTCCTGCGAGCAATACGCATAAAGCTGATTCGCATCGATTCGTTAGGAGTCGAGTAATTAATTATTTCGCGTTAACTAATAGACAATCTCACGTCGCGCATACGTTAACAAAGACAATATCACGAAGACTGATAACAGGGTCACTCGCGATGGAACAAATAACTGCGTCGCGATTACTCTATATACTCTACTATTGTTGTATACGGAGGAGGCTTTTGACGGTGCAACGTTCAATCGATAATGTAAAATTTATTGGAAATATCGAAGGAATCGAAGCGTTATTAATATAGAATTTTATTGTTTTAAGAAGTTAGGTTAGGTTCTTTTCATATACTTGTTAATAACGTTGCAATGTCTGCTATGGGTATGTGTAGAGATAAAGGGAGGCAGTTGAATTCCTAAGGATGGTTGCTCTGTTATTAATTTCTAAATATATATTAAGGCGAGATCTAAAGTTCTAAGACTCTTCGGTTTTACTGTTATTATCAAAGAGATTGCTGGTTGGTGCTTTATTTGAATCCTTTTTGTTAATCAGGCCACAGGAATATTATTCAACGAGTAGTTATCACTTTTGTTTCCGACTGTGCTAAGGTTATGGTTACCATAGGCTTTTCAACGGTAGATTTTAACTGTAACGCTTCAAACTTGACTTTTGAGTTTCAACAGGAGCTACGAAACATACCATTTGTCATGCCTAAACCTCTTCTCCTTAATCTCTCGACAATCCCAGTTAACAGGCTTGGTTACTCATGTTTGTGGAACAACTTCGCAGCATTGGGCAAAGTACAGAAACCGTTGATTAAGGACGTGAAGTTGTCACTGAATAAATGATTGACAATATAAAATTTTGCTTTTGATTTGTGACTGTTATCGACATTATTATATGATTTACTACCGAAATCATCAGTTTTATCTTGGACCTTCGTTAACGGCGTATTACATGCAATTTACATTTATTTATCTGCGATATATCTTACTTATGAGAAAAAGAAAGAAAGACTCTTGAATTAATGTACAGACCTACTTCTTGGTCCATTGACTTTTCCAACATGCCGTGGATCCAGGTGTTGCTGAAAGAATCCTGTTTGTGATGACGTAAATGAGTGACATTATTTTTCTATTCTTCCATCGTTTATTTCTATTCACAGTCAATAAATTAACAGTTATCGTTCGAAATGATACAAAAAAAAAAGAGAAGGAATTATAATTGTAACCTCTAACCCCGCAATTAATCAATAAATACAAAATCAGTTTATAAAAAGTTTAGTGACTCTCGCGCGATATTCGTCACTAAATTTTTATGTACAATATCGTTACTTCTCAATAATGGACTAGACCACTAACTAATTAAATTTTATGCCAGGCAATTAGCAACTTTATCATCGTCATCAGCGTCATCATTCTCATTTAGCCCCTTACGATCAATATAATTGTCATCATCATCAGTGTCTATCAGCACTCTCTTCTTCATTAACGACACTATCATTCGTCATTCGTCTTCGATCCGTCTTTCAATTCTTCGTTTCTTTTTTTGCTTCGTGTTTTTTTTTTCCATTCGTTTGCAGTATGTGAATTAGAACAGACTTATAGCCTCTTTTAGGAATAATTATCATTTAAATTTCCTGACTAACTTTAATCATTTAATTTATCTAATTCGGTTACGGCTATTAGGTCTACGTAGAGTGAATTTACATTGAATGCTGTGTATCGTCCGAGCTAATAAAATCACGACTGTCTCTATTTATAGTATGTATCTCATAAACTCGTTACTAATTAACATTTTACTCCTTCTACACACTCTATTTACTTAATGGAACGGATAATCTACAGCAATATCACCGAAGCCCTCACGTCGTTAACAAATTGTAGGTATCCATTAATATTAATATTAAACCTCATCGGATTCTACGGTGGCTCGAATATTAAATTGGTAAAAATCTATGACATTTTGCTCCCCTCTTGTATCAATTTTCTGTACAACAGCTTTCCCATCCCCCGACTCGCCGCCAATCAATATGTTAATGATCTCCCGTCAACGGGGGATGAAAAACTTGTAACACTATATATATATACAGAATTTGGCTGAGATTTTTCTGTGGCAGTGTGGACAGTGTATCGTTAAGCTGAGGCGCCTGCGCAATAGTGAAAGCATCGCCCAGACTGCGAAAATTATTAACGATTAATACAGTTATCGATCCCTGACAAAGAAATTCGATCAATTAAATTATCGAAGGATCACGACGTTTTGGTTCTTCGATGCAATCGACCGGCCGAGCTTCATAATGACGAAGTGGCAGCCAGCAAAAGGGCGCGACGGACTCGTTGGAAAGCATGTATCTTATTTATTAACCTACGTATGTAGATAATGATGGAGAGGTGGGCATGCATCCTTTAATTAACCCTTAATTAATTACATAACGTTCATTGCTTTCGAGGTGAGTCGATCTTTGAATCGTGTGCTTAGAATGCGGGTGTTTCTCATATGTACACGGCCTAATGTGATTCCTATACGGCTCTTTTTTTTTCTCTTAATATTTACTACAGGAATTACATATCTCACGCTTCACATTCATACAAATTCGCTCAGCACTTCTTTTACAACCACTTCTCGTTTTTCTTCTCGTTCGCAATAGTTCGTGTCAATCGCTACAGTCGTCGTATCATTTTACACTATACAAAGATGTACACAAGATCCAACATTGTTGTATATATCTATAATACCTACTCTAATCTTAAGTTTTGGCAAAGGTGTAGGTTCGATACAAAACATCGCTAGGTCCACTATGGGTACCTGTATTCTATGTATAATTATATACCTATGTACAAACTTCTCATTAACTTTCAATCATCCCGTAATTGTCAATGTACACGTATCTTACAATTCACCATCGCATGAGAGGACTAATTATGCCAATGGTGGAGATTGTCGGTCGTCATTAGCCATACGCACTTCATACGCTGTGATATTAATGCATGCAGCTTCTTTATCCATTCTACTAATTTACATATCATCCAAGACCTTTACACACTCTTATGCGATAATATCTGATTGACTTATCGTTCGAGAAAAAAGGAAAAAGTCATGAGAAAATTATGTGCTTCAAAAATTTTACATACACATGACACATGAGTATTCGAGGCGTTTAATGCTTAGCTCTACATTTTCTTGTGTGAAACAGTTCTGTTATCTTTTTCAGAATTGAATATTAATGACTTTATTGATTCAGATATTTCAGCTTGGCTTTGAGCTAAAAAAAAGATATAATTAAAATGAACTTTTTACTTCTTTAAGTAGCGTCAAACAAAAAGATACGTAATTAACGTTCAATTTTTTCTATTTTGCACTTCGATTCGCGTCCAAGTGCGAATCTGATTGATGCTCATTAACTTCGCGAATCGTTACTACCTACTTCTTTGATTAATCTATTGCTATCGTATCACATAGAACTTACTTAGACGATTATTATTCGGTGAACGATCGGCGAAGCTTCAGATTGGATCATGAGGTCCGGGCGCCCTGAGAGAGTAGTTACGGGATTGGACAATAAACGCCAAATGTATTAAACGTGTAACTCTCTCTTTGACAATTAATTAACAGTCTCTATAGTTTGCTGCTGTAATATAACGGACGTTGGTTAATAATAATATCGTTTCTATAGATCGTTGCTTCGGGACGTAACGTCATATAATTTATTGTTCACCCATGGATAACATATTGAAACCCTTTGAACCCTCCACGCGTTGGTTTGGAGGAGGGACTTTTTATTTTTGAATCCCTACCTGTGTACTTTGTCCCCGCACGCTGTCATCAGATCAATCAGAGTATCAGGTTCCAGCTATTTAGAATTTCGTAAATCCCCATTCAGTCGGCACACTTTAGATCCAAAAGTTTCAGTGGCGTACCTTTTTCTAAGGGTGGTAGGTAGTCGTTATACGCTTGTTCTCAAGGGTTTCCTTTTTCTTTTCTCTTTATTATTTTTCTCTGTTTTACTGAAACGGAGCTTCGCTAGGTTGACTCTTATTTCCAGATCCCTGTGACGTGGGCGAACCGCGACTGAAGTTGCCAAAGTTCTTGGTTGGAGAATCCGAAGCAGCAGCGGCCACCAATGCTTTGTCTCTGGGGGGTGGTGCTGAGCTAAGACTAGATGAACTCACGCCAGAGTCGCTTGATTTCTCACTGAGACAGCCTCTCTGGCTGAGACTGGCGGATGCGTTTCCGCTTTCGCAACCAAGGCCCAGGTCGGAACTTCCGCCTACGACGTATTTCACCATACTCAGTTTATGGCTACCTTCGCAGGCGTCCTCGATGACGACAGTCTCACCGAAGTTACCCCTCTTCGCGATGAACCTGACATTTCCGCCTCGTAACAGGGGTGACTTCTCGAACTGAGTTTCCTTCTGGATGCCACTCGAAATTGGTATATTCGGGTGAAAATCGTCTTTCGACTCTATCAGAGGATTCTCACCACATTTGTTCTGGGAGGTTGCGTCGAGATTGTTCTCCCTTGTCAGCTTCTTGGTTTCCGGGCTTATGTTGCGTCTCGTAGAGTTCTTATGAGCATCGTAACATCCGGAGTCACGAGGGAATTGTCGCCTGCTGAACGGTGAGCAATGCCCGGAAGTTTGACCCGAGGTTAAAGCCAGCCGGTTAATCTCATCCCCTTCGGAGCTAGAGGCCAAGTCTCCTTCGCTTCCAGCTGAAGCAGAAACAAGATAAATTTTACAATGTAATCTGCTCCTGTCTTCCGGTACCGGTACAAACTATTTTTTCAGAGTCCAAAAATTCTAGACATTCTACAAAATGGCTTTAGACATTTTTACTAATTCTCACATTGTAGATCGTGAAGTAACTGAACAGCTGTGAGTATCTTAGCGCGATGTTCCGGCTGATGAATACCCAGGTAATCAAGATCCGCTGGTTCCAATTCTCTGAACAGTTCCAGGTCCTCGTATCCGTTTAGTACAAACACAGAAATATGTTCCTGCACAAACGACAGTAATAAATCGTATCAAGAGTGAAATTTAAAAAAAATTGTTCATCCACATCTAAACTATTACAAAAGAAAACTAATTCGCCGGTAGATTACGAGCGCGTTCATATCATCCTTAAGCTAGAATGTGCTCAGATCGAAAAGAACACCTAGTTTGCATTTGAAGTAATACAAATGGGGGCTCAGTTTGTTCTAGCCCCTAAATAAAAGATATTGTTCCCTACCTGAAGATTCATTCTTTGCAAGAGCTCTTCAACGGATCCAGGCTTCTGTCTGTACCTTTGACCCCACTTTCCGCGTTCCGGTTCCCCACGTCGGTCTCTCGGTACCCTCTCGTTCAAAATCTCCACATTTATGAATTTGAAGTGTCCTATTCTGTTATTTACTACACCCTTCCAGAGTCCGCTTGTGTTCATCTGAACAACGTCGATGACGTCTCCCTTCTAAAATAAAAAGCAAAGTAATAACCAACTGTTACGTACGGTCCAATGATCCAATCTCTTGTTTTGTCCACTCCTATAAATCTACGTAACGCATCAATGGCGTAACGATATCTCAGACACAAACCTTGAACTTTAAAGCGTCCTTGTCGTAAGGACTAGGCGTATAATCAACGAGTGCTCTTGCTCTACAGAGTACAGGACCAATTGAAGTTGGACTGATGGCATCCCTATCCTCGCAGGATATAGAGCTATGATTACTTCCGGCTCGTACCAAGGCTTGCGTACTGGAACCACTTCCGCTGGGAAGACTCTCTATGCTACTTGCACTGCAGGGAAAAGCTTCCGACGACGCTCTGTCCTGTCGAAGTCTCGAAATTTTACGCTGCACGTCGTGCCTCAAATTTCTCGCTCTTCCTGCTATCCCTGCTCTGGCATCTCCCTCCAGCAATGCGCTCGCTTCCGACTACAATAGCAAGATCAGAAATTCAAATAATACAGTCATTTTAATTGCGCGCCTGATCGGGAACGATTTCTCCTTGTCGACTGATTTCCGTGATCCATTATAATGACGAGGTGCCCTGATACGTATCGTCCGTACCAAAAGTATTAAACATACAGTGACTGCGCGACGGAAATCAAGTTAAACGTTCTCAATTGTCCTCATCGAAATCATGCAAGATGAGAATAAATAATGAAAATTAATTAACCCGTCAGGAAAACTCGAAATTAATACAAATATCAGAGCATCGCTCTTAAGCGCGAGGTCGACTTGTCGGTGGAGTCGTTTTCCGTGTATCCTCGCAAGTGTGATAGCAGTATAGTATCATACAATTGTTTATCGGGAGTATGTTCGGGTAAGGTCTGAAAAGAATTCGCCTAAAAGATCGTGTTGTATTTTTTTGTTAAAAAAATAATTTAGCAAAGTGTTCGGACACAGGGTATAAAATTCATAATGCACAGTAACAATGCAAGCACAGCTTTTGGGTTTGATGATATAAATAAACAAGAAAACCAACAAATCTCTATGGTATCTCTGGCATGCATCGAACTTTGGGATTTAAGAACAATACATTTATCCCGACAGCCGAACGCTCGTGCAAACGTCAGACTCGTGCGAGGGTGGAAAGCGAAGATCAAACAAGGATTGTGATCACGTACTGTATGGACGGCAGCCGAATGTTGACTCTCTAATTCTTCTTGATCCTCGTAGTCGCTGCTCTGGCTCGGCGACAATCCTTCCTCACCGCTACTCCGACTCTAAAATCCATACTCGTAACAGTTCTAATCACGTTACTTCGTAGGCTATCGAGCTATTCTTTTTTTAGTTCGCAATTCACGGCATTAGCGACAGGAACGTTGTTACATGTGTGATTGATAGGACATTACGTAAATTAATAACAGAGCGAAAAGGAGCGAGAGAACCAATTAGTAGGGCGATCGTGCATTACATTAAGGAAAAATATATATAGGCATATGTACATATATGTGTAGTATATAGTACGAACGATATTATATATAGTACATATGTGTATATGATATAACGAGAGGCAGCAGGTACATATGGGGTTTTATCAAAGAAAGATGTAATAGGCGATAGATATACAGAGGTATCAACTGTTTCTATGGTTTTGACGAAAGAAAAAAAAAATAGTGGGTTAGAGCGATATATTTAATATTGGTGTGTCGTGTGAGTAAGATACTGTCAGTGCTGTGTCGTGAAAGAGAAATGGGGAGAAAAGGGGTGAGAGAGAGAGAGAGATGAGAAAGAATCAGTAAGGGTACTAAAAGCTTTGACAATCATGACTGATTGTCACAATAAACCACTAGCTAAGATTCAACCCTTGATACACGTAGTATCCCCTAGAATTTTCATGGAGGTCAGGACCTTCCTTCGTGACTCGAGACAGAATCTTTCTCCCGGTTCGTTAAACCGACTTCAGAATTGATCCAAGGACAAGATACGATGATACTTTCAGGAAAAGTTATTTCCGGATGCTGCGTAGCGACAAGAGCTCAGGTGTATATATGACGTGAAATCTAATGGTCTAGAGGAAAAATGTAGATATATAAATATGTATACATATATATATATTTGTGTAACTACAATACGTATATGGTTCTTCATTGAAAGACTAAATATTCATGAGGGATGAATAGAACGTGGCTGCATCCAATCCGAAGGAATCTCTCACTTCCCGTTGAAGATGTTGATATTTGTTCAGGTATGGGGTAAGTGGGTTAGTATGGATTTGCGGTAGCGAGCAATGTCTACAACTAGGCAAATACGAACATATCCGGGAATGGCGCGCGTCGCGGGTTGCAATGGCGGTAGTGGCGGTGGTGTTGGTGCGTTGGTAGTGACGGTATTGGTGGTGGTGGTGGTGGTGGTGGTGGCGGTGATAGTTGTGGCGGGGTAGCGTTGATTGGGTCGGGGTGATACCGAATGATGGTGGTGATGGTGCTCGTGGCCCGTAGGGTGCTCAGGGTGGCGACCCCCTAGAGGAAGCTGGTCGCTCCTACTCGTGTCCACCGACACAGTCGACAGTCTCGAGCTCACACTCTGCATCCCCCAAATTAAATAAATCAGGACCACCCCGGGAAGGCGTGATACGGTCGTCGCGTTGCCAAGGTCGAGAGCCCGTGGAGATAAATTATAAGGGGTAAAAAAAAAGAACAAAATAACACATAAAATCATTATGTTCGTATGCGAACAGGACACTATTAATTGACATGAGAATTAGTAAGACACAGAGACAAAAAAAAAGTCAAGGGTCGAAGGTACACGCATCGTTATAGTTGAAATCTTAAAATTTTTAATATTAATCGTATAATCGATCTTTCAAAATATTATTTCAAATTTCAATTTTCTTGTCTTTACGTTCCGTATATTCCTTCTTCCATAGTCTCTTTCGTTGGTATCGCTCTATATCGTATATTAGATTATCCTACTGGACAAAGAGAGAAAGAGAGAGAGAGAGAGAGAGAGGGGGGGAGGGGAGGGGGAGAGGAGGAGGAGAGAGAGAGAGAGAGGGGGGGAGAGGAGAAGAGAGATTCAGACTACATTATCATGCTACTTGGAAGAATCATTCCTTCACTGGGTCAGATAGACTCTCGTGCACTCGTGTAATAAATCTTATAAACTCTCTTCCTAGAATTCTTCGCGTCTTTCAAATTGATCGCCCATCCACCCAAGGGGACTTCTCGACCAGTTCGGCCAGTTGCCGAGTCACTGGCCTTAATCGGCAGGCAGAACCTCGACAAACTTCAGAACAAACCCCGGCGTTCTTTTTCGTCAGAATGCAACTTTCCAAGTGTCTGGGGACGTCATTATCACTGGATTAGCGATAGAGGCAAAGACGACAGGGTAGGTCACGGTTAATTACCTCGTGGTCGTCATTGATTTTTTTCATTCGACAAAGTGAAGGTAATCAGAGTGCCGTTACCTGTCTTACAAATTATATGTCTGATGGTTTGGCTAATAAGCCTAGGCATGAATAATAACAATAACAACAACAATCTCAATAATAATAATAATACGAATACTAAAAATATTCATGTTACATGACGAGATATAAGATTTCTCATACTTTTCAAACAGAGTGTATCTCCCTGTACATACATGTGTATGTAGGAGAGAGGGGGGTATCGCACTTTGGAAGAAACGAGAAAGTTTGATTGGATCGACTGACCTGAACGTCGCTGCTGGCGTAGTCGCCGCTCTCGCGGGATGCTCTCGAATGCGTAAGGGGTATGATGGTCGGAGGGTTGTTGTGACCCTGAGGAACTATGAGACCCCGCATGGTGGACATGGCGGGTTTTCGGGAGCGATCCCGCGGGAGACTGATGTCCCCTGCGGTCCTGAGCGAGATCACTCCCTCGCCCCTGTTTTCCGGTCTAAGGTTAAGAGTGAAGCACACCCTAAAATCGTAGTGGGCAAGGGTGAGAATACACGTCGTAGAAATTTCAAGGGTGGATAGGATTGACGCGGAGGATTCGTACGAAGTTTACCTTCCGTTTTGAATGGTCGCCGTAGGGACGGGACCACCGCTGGCTCCCATGAGGAACTCTTCGGGATCAGATTCAGAGGGTGGCTCGTCATACCAATGTTGATCTCCTGAAACAGGTCCTAGACCACCAGCCCCTCCACACCGTGCGTCCTCGTCGTACATATAAGTGTCATCTGTAAAAAAAGAAAGATTTAAAAAAAAATGTGCACCCTCAGTCCAACATTTTTTCCCGCAATTTTAACGAATCAATTATACGATTGTCGTAGAGTATCGGGATGGATGCAATTCGCAATTCAAAGCACGAGATCCGAAGACCCGAAGGGTGCCCGTAACATGTTGTGGTGTAGGTTGTAGGTTGGTATCTATATAGCATAGATATACGTATGTCGAAGGCAGTACGCGATGCGTTAGAGGGTATATTGAGCCACGTGTATCGAAGGTGGTAGGTGGATTCCCAGTAGCGAGAGGAGTAACCCCGTATACTCTGGGAGTGATGTACGAAGAGGGTGTAGAGGGTCTGAGGGTGGCTGGGACACGACGGGTGTTTACGATAACGAGATTAGCAGCATACGAGGGGCTTCACTCGGCGTATATGCGTCGTCGTCACACAATCACGTGGCAAATAAATCCTACACTGGAGATAAATCGGCAATAAACTTTAAGAGCTCGCTCGCGTCGTAGCGCTCTACTCTATCCGTTTCATTAGGCTAATCTCGGCTTTAATTTGGTTTCGCGCCGTCTATCGTGCCTAGAGGAACAAAGAGAAAACAACCGATTGGATGTACTCATGGAGTCGATGTCTATAAATTGATCCATGAGGAGTAACGGTCAATAATGAACTCCATCGACGGTGCGAATTATTGATTGATTGATTGAGCTGAAAAAAAATGTTTCTTGGAAACACGTACTCTATTTTTTGTTTGCAAAAGGCACTTTTTAGGAGAAACATTATACAGGTATGTTACTACTCAAAACTATATTACACAAAGTGTATCATCCTTGATGCACGCGAAGGAATGTACCATGGAGAATAACCATTTTCTGTGATAAACCTACATGTAGCCAGAGGTCAAGAGGTTGAGTATACTAACCTCCGGGGAGCTGACCTCTTCCGTCTCGTCCTAGCTGCATTAAACCTTGCCGTATGTCTCTTAGTATCTGAAAAAAAATAATAAATTGGTGACTTTACGGTTATCTAGGTGTATAGTAATTATTTGAAAGCGGTATTGATTATCGATAGTGCAACGATCGATACACGGGACTACCTACGTTTCAGAATTGAGACATTTTAAGAATCGTTTAGATTTCTTCGTTCGTGAGTAAAACCTTTTCTTTGTCCTCGGTGGTCAGGAACAAGAAAAGGATGTGTCAGAACGATATGAGCTGTCGAGTCATTTGAGATCTATTGAGTCATGAGGATCCGTATCGGGACCTTTTAGGCTCCCTGGTAATGGACTGACATCGAAATAACTTAGCGTAGAAAGATAGGCGGAATCGAGACAAGTCCCCTTATGAGGTCTGTCGTCGCGACGGAGAAAAACAGTCCTGAGACTTAGGAGACGTAGACGAGGACGTGGCTAGGAATCAGGCACGTCGTGAAAACCTGATTAGGCATGGAGTATAAGGAGTGATGGAAGGGAGGTTTTGGAGGGTGGGTCCGGGGGGAGAGGGGAGCTTGGAGGATCTGGAAACAATGGGATTATTGCGACTTAAGACAGGGATAGTGAGACTCAAAAGAAAAAAATTCAGGAGGAAGAAGTTCGACGCAGGTCGCTTAGCCACCCTGCACTTTTATGGTTTCAGAAATGAAGAAGAAAAGAAGGGATTGGCAATCGTGCAGGCGGGAAAATTAACGGGCATGTTAGAAGGGTTACCGGAAAAACAAAAAGACAAGGAAAACAAAAAGGCCGAAGGTTCGTGCCGGAGAAGTAGCGTAAAGAAAAGCTTTGAAAGAGAAGGAGAGGCGAAGCGAGTGAAGTTGAAAGATCTCTTTAGCTTCTCTTATAGAGAGAAAAAAAAAGATTGTGATAATATAAACGACAAGTATTTTAGAACGCTATGATTATTGAGGATGAACGTGCGATGGCTCCATGGATGATATTACAAAAAGAGACGCGAAGAAAGACGACCGTAGCTTCGCTCAAGTATTTTTTGGAAGTACTTGGTAAAAAAGGCTGAGGTAATGACGGTGGTACGAGGCTGGTATGAGGTTGCTCGTGGCTTTTCAGTCTTGGGGAACCGAGAGAAGAAGTCGGGAGTGAAGTAAGGGCGCAATGGTGACTATGGGGATGAGGAGGAATGGAATGAAATGAAGTGAAGAGGACAGGAGAGGAGAGGAGAGACGAAGAGAAAGGAGTGGCCCTCGGGGGAACCGTAAACCTGCGGCAGAGGTGACACTAAAACTTTTACAGGGACACCAACCTTTATTTCCATATTGCTTGTAGCCTCAAAGATAACTTTTTCTTTTTTTGTACCTGATAGTTTCAGCCAATTTCTTCAGGCTTGCTCTTAAAGTCGCGTAAAGCCGTGAGGCTTTTCTACGTCGAGACTTGGTCCTTCGGATAAGAAGGAGACAGAGGGAATGTGTACGTATATACGATAAAGAAGAATAAAAGAGAAAGAAGATCATCAAGATAGAGTCTCATCGACTTGCATCATCCATTAGTACAGGCTAATATTTTTTGTACGTTCGTGTGTATACATATACGTATGCTTTGAACGTTACTCAGTCAAAGCATTACACAGTGGGGATACATTCGGAAAAGACTAAGCCGGCGGTTTGAAAATATTCCGTAGGTGTTTGCGAGTCGGATGACAAACTTTGCTATCCCGTCCTAGAAGGAGCCCTAGGGGATAATCCAGGATGATCTCTTCCCATCCATGTCGCGCACTTAAATCCTTGACCGGCTCCTCCTTCGCGCACCTCCAAAAATATCCTACAGAAACTTCTGGTTTTACTCGGAAGCTCTTTCGCGAATCCAAGTCCAGTACGTTCAAATCCTCTTGAATTTTCTATGTCTCGCCATTACCGGGATTCAGTATAAAACTATAGTATATGAAACGGGTGGAAAAAAGTATACAGTAGCATCCTTTTAATTCTACGTGAGCTTCTAGATTTATTTGTTTCTTTCCACCCATCTTTGCTTCCCTCTCGCCCATTAACACCCCTAACTCTTTCACGTTAATATCTTATCGGGTGAAAATTTTCAGTCGGACGAAAATTGCGTATCGAATCCTCTGTACTTTTTCCCATATGGGTATGTAAGTATGGAGCTAGATACTGAATGCGTACATATATATATGCACATAGGGATTGCCAAGGGTAAGTAAACTACGTTTAGCGAGTCGTGACGTCACGCATAAGAAATTCACGAGGTACGCATTTGGTTACGATGATATCACCCGATCGTACTACTTTGCATAATAAGAGGCGCCGAGAGTCATGGCCCATCCAAGAAGCACACGTATGTAAATTTTGTTCGGCGGTTATTCCATTTTAGGGCTTTATCTGTTATAAAGCCTCCTGGGCTCGTTTTTCTTCGGTTCGTCAATCGAACGAGCAGCAGCTCGATAGCTACAGTCTCGTTAATCGCGATTGCGTGCCGAGGTATGGGGCTTGATAGAATATGCACTTATAAGTTACAATCTGTGATACTCACCACGCGATTCCCGAGCGTGCTGCTCACATGGAATTTCGTATTTCTTATTTTGCTCCTCTTCACTGTATATTTCCTTTTACTTTCTGTTACTATACTTTGGCAATCTGTGCTTTTATCTTTTAGCTTTTTCCATCGTGAGTTTATATATATGTATATGTATATATCGCTTCTGTACGTTTTCCTATAGGAGACGCGAAAGGACCTCCCACAGGAAATGGATCTACTTTATGTATTATGAAATATACATAGAAATATGCGCAACCTGCTGCACTATTGAAATTTGGTACTTTAAAGAGATATTGAATTTTCGAGATATAACGGAACATATCTACTCCTTGAAGCTCGTGTCTGTATTCTATTTCATGTGCACAGGGTATATACGTGCAAGTCGGATATACAGAGTGGAAGAAATGTCTCGCAGTTTCGAAAAGAATTCTTTTTTAACGATCTTCTAGAACGTGGAGGGTTTGCGAGTAACGTACTCGGGGTTTTCCGTTTTTACTCTAATTTCGGGAAGAAGCCAATTATAAAGTGTAGAAGAACGAACTCACCTCCTCGTGCTCTTTGTGAAAACGTTCCTTCTTCCTTAGTGCCTCTTGGACCTTGAGCTGGAACATACGTACCACGAATAATATGAAAGATCAAATTAAACTCAGCGTATTGTAATTTGTTCCAGTATACTTCTAACCTTTGTCCCTCGTAAATCCAAGTCGGTATGAAATTTGCGTGTTACCGGAACAACCTTTTTTTTCCCCCCCTCTTTTTATATCACGCTCAAAGTGAACCCATCGCTATGAGTTTTTACGATTGAAAATGGCAGTCACGGGGTAAGTTAACCGCATAATCCAGTGGCAGGAAGCGGTATTTAATAACTGAGCAGTCAGCGAATTACACGGGACGCAGAGATCGTAAAAAAGACTAAATTCAATTTGTTACCGTCTCTTATCGCGCAGCAAGAACGTCGCCGAGAGGGACAGGGCAGAGGATGGCGAAGGGATAGCGAAGTAACGCAGAGAACCGGATACCGAGAGAAACGGATAGAAATCGCAGTTCGTAGAGTATATAGCGGTGGAAAGGAAGGTGAGCCGGGTATAATGTGCAGGCGTCCGAGAGGTGCTGAGTAAAAGGGAAATTTATGGTAATCGTAAAAAGTGGACCATTATGTAACGCGATAAAGGGACAAATGCCGAAAAAGTGTGAGCCCGCGGTCCCGTTGGCCGAGGGTCAGCGATAACTGCGGCTTGCCGCACCCTGTATATGAGGAGAGGAAAAAAAGGGTGCCATAATAAACCGATTGCTTCTCGCGAGTGGTCCATCCTCCTCGCACGCTTTACCGCCACAGCTTCCGAATCGTTGACCAACGAGGATCGTACGTGAGAAGGAATACAAAAAAAATTGGCGAACGTAAAAGTTATAACACGGTCGCCCGGATTCGTTCGATGGGAACTAGGACGGACGGCTACTCCGGAGGAAAAGTTTACGGGGTGTCGCGATCGCGAAAGTTAAGATTGGAGGATTTCGAATTGTGAGATTGCCGAGGACCCGACTCTACGTCACTTCCGTCCTCTCGGAAGGTTAGTTCGGCTTGCGCCAGACGAAAGTGTATAAGATCAATTTTCCCTGGACGTGAGTAGCGGGACCAATTTCTGGTACAGGTTGGCAGACGAAAAGAAATATTAAAGCGGAAGTGGTTAAGCTGAGTAAAATGGAGCCTAGCCAGATGTTGAGAGATATTCCGAGGATTTTCATGATAAAAAATTGAGAAAAATCTCAACGTGTCGTGTGGTTGCGCAACGAGATCACCATCGGAACCTTGCGGACAGTATTAATGACAGTTTTAATATTATAATTCTCCGGGAGAATTTGGTTATTAATGGACGCTTCTGTATAGTTCGAGAACGACGCGCTCTCTTTTATTTTATTCTCCGGAAGAATTTGGCATAACGGCTCGTGCGACCGCGCGCATCTACAATTGGCAATGAAAATGACGCGACTGTGGTCTATGGGTGAAGCTCACGTATTTTTATCCATAGTGATTCAACTAGAACGTACCCTGTGTATGGTCTCTTCGAAACTGTTTGGTTGACCGCCATTCATTTGAAGATATCTTAATCGATCGTAGTCCCTTGGATCGACCATTGACCGAAGAATCGTATGTCCCATATCAGGTCCTAGACCCAGGCCACTTTGTAACACGCTGTCGGGTGTGTCTACCTGTTAATAAATAAAAGGGAAATATTATAATTGCGCACAGACAATAATGACTGTAAATTATATTTATACAGGGATAATAAGTTGATAATACTTTTTAAATTATAATTACGAGAGAGCTCTCTCACGAGGTTATCAGGGGTAGGTAGTATCCGTAAATTTTAGTGTAGTTATACGAGGAGGAATCTTCCTTATGCTTTTAGCTGAATAATTAAGACGGGAAGTTAAGTAGTTTCGCTCTGAAAACAAAACCCGAGCGTGTATTTGCAAAGTAAATCCTTAATGAGAATTAC
The DNA here is from genome assembly GCA_030142375.1 of Calameuta pallipes. NCBI lineage: Eukaryota > Metazoa > Arthropoda > Insecta > Hymenoptera > Cephidae > Calameuta > Calameuta pallipes. The sequence continues at coordinate 580,488 of JARQSW010000315.1, forward strand.
CGTCGAACTAATTCCCAATTTTTACGAATGTCCGTATATAGACTCTAATGCAAATAGATGGAAATCCTCGCTGCCTGTAATAACGTTATCGATGTCACGTTCGACAAGTTTGATTATGGCGGTCGGATAATACGCGTACTTGAAAATACACTTAAGTCAAAGTTGCATCGAGAAGTAACTTCCCTTGACAATAACGACGGTCTCGGCTTCAATTTAATTAAACAGTACGATATTTATGTTAAACGGATTAAAAGCGTTTGTTTGCATCCAGTACCAGAGTCTCTTCCCCGAGCTCAGAAGTGGCATCCGCTAAGCCTGAATAATACCGAGACAAGGCTGAGAATTTACGTTGGCTTGTTTGCCCGTGAATTGTTGATTTTTTTTGTGCGGTTCGCCGGGTAGATGGGTAGATGGTAAAATGGAAAAACAAAGTAAACCGTGGACAAACAGCGAGAGATCGGTATAGTCCCGGGGTAAGGTTATACGAAAACCCAACGAAATTATGAATCTCAGCACGGGTACAGTGCCGACTTAATTTCTTCCGGCGAGGGAAGAGACACTTCAGCCGTAACAATTCCTCAGGAGGAAGATATCGCGCGGAATACATTTCAGTACTACAATAACGTATCTAACTAGAGAACCTCATAAATAACAGGAATCCAGAGGAGAGAAGAGAATCTCTATACGTACTCAAGGTACCTCTGGGATGGAATTGCCATGGATTTCGGCTGTATAGCTTGAGAGGTAAAACGATCACTTTTTCCCCCTTTTTTTTTCTTCTTACTCCGAGACTTACGTAAATCACAATAAACCTGCACCCTGGATAGATAAATGGACGTGTGGGAGTATAGATTCAGAAGGTTAAGGAGGAGGCCAACCGAAAGTGGGAGGATACCTCTGAGAAGCGTGGCGGAGTCTGCGAGGAGTGGAGGAACATATATTTTTAAGGTTAAGCAGCTAACTGGCCACCTGGGGCAGCTTCTCCTTATAGGATCACTTTATAGCCGCTCTTACTCAGTGGGTCTGGGACGCCTACCGGTCAATTTATCCCAGCATTGTTACTGTACAGCCACCCCATACAAGGATAGATACCACGGGATAAGCTTGTGACAAATGCAATTAAACATTGCAATTTATTCGGGATCCTGTAATCAGCCATCTCTCAGTCCCGGTGAGATGACGATAGCCAAGATCGTGTATAGGACCACTGTAAACGGAAGCGTCGGAAAGACGTTAAGACGAAGTCTTTTTAAGGACACGATAAATGGACCCACGAACCGTCGAGCGTATCGAATGAAGTTAATTTCATGAAAATTTTCCAATTTCCTATACCTGCCGTGAGTGCGAGAGAGACATACCCATGCGCGCCTATATGCGTAAGACAAAGACGGACATAGGTATCTCAAAATTTCTCACACTACTTACGCACTATACCATGTCGAATTCTCTTCGTGAATATTTAGTGACGCATTCGGTATTCTTGGAGTGGTCACAGTGAGAACGACGGAAGCACTTAAAAATCGCAACCCTTAACAGTTCGGTAGTGAAGTTATAGTCAGGGGTGCTTTTCGCATCTTTAAGCATCCCCGTCACGGACACGAGCGTGATACTTAAAGCAGCATGAAGAGTGGGAGGTAGAGAGGTGAGAAGGTAAGCGACTCAAAGTTCGTACGTGCCAACAGGCTTTATACATTTGCCTTATTTGCTTGAGAGTGTCATGTATTGTAAGTGCCCAACAAGGCTTGAATTTGAGCTTCGCTACTTCCTGGTTATCATATACAATATACGCGTATTACGGCATACGGCCGTTATCAGAGACGAAACTCCGAGACGTAATAAAGGTAGTGGGATACGGGTATATCTTGAGCAAGATATGGACACTTCGTTGCAGGATAGTGGTGATATCTTGGGCGAAAGGCACGTTCGTCCTCTGCTCAGGCGTAACTTCACGTCACTGGTAGACCAGCAGGGTAACTTGACTACTCGGAGACGTGTGGTCTTTCAGGTATTTGGATATTTTAGTTTTACGACTGGCGCATCCCACAGACGTAGTTCTGGCTGGGATAGGTCTAGGGTGAAATCTACTGGAGTTCACCTTGCGCAAAACAGGATCGTTACTCTTTCCTTGGGTCGAAGAAAAATGTCTATGCACGTATACGGACTCTTCTACTTGCTACTGCTGCAGCATCTCTTTTTTGGTCCAGCTAGTATTTATTCCTATCGTACGTCAGCGGCCCATATCAAGATCAATGTATGCCTTTAAGAAGGTAAATAGTTTCCTTTTTTTTTTATTTTTTATTTTTTTCTAAAGAAGACAAGCAAGAGGAGTTCCTATGGGATAGCTGACTCGAGACTGTCGTAGCTCCTAGTGAAAAATCCAGCTCGAAACGTTTGACCTTCTCGAGGTACTCTGAGAACATAGCTTGCAAATGGGAAGGCTCGACGTTAAAGTTGAGCCTTGGAAAGGTACATACCTAACTCTGTGCTCGTCAAAATGTTTTACGGCACGAAAGGCGTCCGTAGGTGTTTCCTGCCGATCGTATTTCATGCAAATGCTCTTAAGTAGCTTACGGGCTCTGGGCTTCGGCCCTCTACGGGCTCTGCCGTACGGCTCCGGTACTATTTTCTAGGTGGGTATTCAACCTTGAAAGTTTCGCGGCTAATTACGTAGGTTACGTGTCAGGGGTAGGAGGGATGGTTATTACTTTAGCCGCACTTTGCGCGCGCGTGAGAGAGAGAGAGCGAGAGAGAGAGAGAGAGAGAGAGAAAGAGAGAAGGTGGTACTAGAACGGAGCCAAGGAACAGCGACCGAACAGGAAAGGGTGTACAGGGATAAAGAGAATGGCGATAGGGAGTTTCTCAGCGTAAGAAATGCAATTTCCCTGCCGCTTCACGTGATCTAATTTCGCGATAACGAGGAGGTCGTTATTTCGATTTTACTATCAGTGCCGTAACGCGTGACTCGCCAAGTGCTCCACCTGCCTTCGGTAGCAGCTGCCTGAAAGAATTGCTAGAGATTCCTGGAGACGACGTTATGTAGCTACGGGTCAAGTACAGATGGCAGCACTGGTGTCTATATAAGCATATCGACGGCAAGTTCAGCCTAATGGCAATTCCCTGAAACAAACGGACACCGTAATCGTGGTTATTTGAATATTTCGTGACTTCCTGCAGTATCGGCGAGCTAGACCGGGAATACTTTCGGGCACACTCGTAAAAACCCGTAACCAAGAATCTCGAGAGTCCAAGTGAAATTATATGCAAATATGCGAACTACTTTGCCGAATAAAACTTATTGCCGTGCACTTAAGGTTCACGTCGACGCTCCTCGTCGCAACTGCAGTTTAGGATCAGCAAGGACTTTGCGAGATGTCCATGTATACGGGAATATGGTCAATTGAATTTATATATGCGGATGAAAAGCCCTCGTAACTTGGAACTTCATGTGTATTATTGAAAACCGGAAGTTTCGAGTATACTCATGACTCTATATGCACTCAGAAATAAGTAACACTGTCAAAATACTCGTAAAACGGTATCCCGTTGATATCCGTCGATCCGAATTTATCATTTACACGTGAAATGTCCACTTCACGAAGCAGCAGGTGCCACCCAGACTCGAGCATCATTAAGCAATAATTCGCGTGATCGGCTCAAGTCAGCGAAAATCTGTTGCAAAAATTACGGCAAGTCAGAGGGAGAAGCATCGACGTCTACTCGACACTGAAACGGGGATTAAACTTTCAGGCACGACCTACGTCTTCGCAAAGGCCTTACAAGCAATCTTTCAAAGACTCTTAGATCCTTTTCGTATAACGTTCAAACGTATCGCTCCAGTAGCATCCGTATCGACTTTAAACCTTTAAAACGTTATTTCCTTCTTCCGGCTGTGTTGAGAGTTTTATCGCTTTTGTTACAATCGGAAAGGTGCGAACGGTGTACACGCATCGCGATTTCCTTTTTTAGATTTTCATGAATATCGCAAAAGAAACTATATTCTTTACCGATACGAAATAAAATGCCAAGAAACGAGATACGTCGTTACATGAGCATCCGTACGGTTCGTCATGGCGCTCGGAGGATGGTTGTTATCCAAAGTGAGAATGTTTCCTCGCTATAAAAGGAACCGCGTTGGGCGAACGATCTTTTATAAGATTCTTTTCTACCCTTGGTCCATTACCACCATACTTGGACAGAGAGAAATTTCGTTAGGGCATCCAAGTAGGTAACTTGCGAGTGGCTAAAAGCCTCGAAAGATTCGCGTTAAATAACGAAAACTTTATACGTATGTGTATATATATACACATATACACTATATATACGTATACCCTATACTGTTGATATATTCAATCTTGATTGTTTTCATGATTCCTTACGTGAGAGCAGCTAATGCACTGCTTGCAGTACGTACTTCCTTTTTATCCTTATCGGTGATATGGGCGTTCTAAACGGTCTCACCGACAAACTAGCCAGCCGGCTAAAGTGCTGTAGATTACAATGTAATTGCGGCCAGGAATAACCTGTTTATATCATAATCCCTGAACCCGCAAGTGGTAAGCTCCGTGTATAACTTTATCGTGATGCAAACGCGAGCCTCTTTCGCGCTGAAAGTATTTTCGTAAATTCATTGTCATAGCGATGCTCGGAATATTTGTACGAATTAATTAGGAATTTTACACAGGATCGGAAAGATCGTTATCTAGCGTACATATAGTATATTAGATATATCGTGGTCGGGCTGAAAGGTATTCTCGTTGTTCCTTCCAGCGTCTTTAGGCGCTATAGAACACTTTGTCGAGGACCAGCAATTTGCCGAAAAAAAAGGTCCAGAGACAAAGGGTCTAAAAAGAAATTTCGGGACTTTGCTAAGACGCTTCTGGCCCTCCTACCGCCCCTTCTTAGCTTTCTTGCACAACCATCCCGAGGGCCATCTCTACCCTCGAGAAGTCTACGGAGCGTCTGAGATCGCTCAAGAGTACCGGGATAAGGGAGGTCTGAAAAGACTGGCCCGAGGTACTGATATCTTGTTTAATTAAGCAGAGTCCAAAGCGGCAAGACGCCGAGCCAGCGTCTTGCCGAGGCAGAAACCATTACGAGCCTCAAAGCCGCAGCTGTTACTTGTCAGTGAAGGGAGCCATGCTCGTGCCGAGTTAACGAAGGAATTCGTATCCAAAAGTAAAGTGCAAAAGAGGCGTAAAGTGATGCGGTAGTGACCGTATACATATATATATTGTGTATAGATATATGTATATGCATTATACAATCCGAGAATAATTCGCGAGACACGAAAGAACAATAGAAATAATGACGATGGAAGAATGGCCACGACGCGACGAAGCGGACGAGAAATCCTCAGAGGATTTTAACGGCGCTTCAGTTCTCGAGGACTTCCGGTAGTGAAGCGTATGGCGCGATAAACGAACCGTCAGGAGAGTCACCGTAATACAAAGGGAGAAAGGAGGTGCGCAGAGTGCAAGGAGAAAGATAAAGAGAAAAAAGAAAGGGACGAGTCGAGGAAAATGATAAAAGGATTTAGAGAGCGAGAGAGACAGTCTCTCGGTAGGGTGGTCGCGAACGATAGTACCGTCTGCCTAATTAAGTCCGTTCGATCGTCGCCGAAAAAAAAAGTGCAAACCGATCTTAAGGAGACCCGGTCCGGTATCACGCTCGTTGTCTCAAGTCGGCCATTAAAAAGCCATAAATATTCTAATTCCAAGGAGACGAAGCTAAGCCACGAGCAAGCTGCAGAGCATAAAGCAGAAGCGCCGCAGCAGCCAGGAGCTCTCTGAGAGGGCGATGCCTAGTTTTAAGACGTGCATTTACTAATTAGAAAAGCTAGGTTCAAAAGGTCGGGTCTGGTGCTCAGACAAGAAAATTGTAGAGGCCGTGACATTGAAGCAGCGAACACGAGAAGAGGCGACCGAAGGGTGAAGGAGGAAGTGGAAGTTTCTGGCAGAGAAGAAGGGGGTTTATGTATAGGGTGGAACGGGTGATAAAGACAAGCTCAAGGGATGAACGTATAGGAACGTATCATCGATCGCACTTGTACCTTTCCCCATGACTGTCTGCCATGTGTTTTTTTCTCTTCTTCTCTTTTTCCTTCCCTTGACACACCTACGTTAACTTCCCCCCGCCAGCCCTGGAAACGGGACACCCTTTATCCTGATTCACGTGAACTCTCTTCGTTAGCGCGTCGTGGGCATTTGCAATCGCGTAGGTATACTGCGCTATAATTTGCATACAAAATGCAAACCGTGCTAACCGTCTAACGTTAACCATTCGAGCGTGGCGATGGCAGTGCCGTATTGCTTTGTCAGCTAACCCTATCCAGGAAAATCATTCTGCGCATGGCAACCCTCTACCTCTCGTACCCCTCGACGTTTGGAACAATCGAGAGAGGATCTGTCTGTGCGTATATAGAATAGATGGAGGAAGGTTACGTGGAGGAGAAGAGACTGGGGGGTTGCGAAAGAGAGAGAGAGAGAGAGAGAAAGCAAGAGACAAGTAAATTGCTGAATAAAGGAGTAAAGGGTAAGGTAGGACTGGAGAGCTTTTATCTGTGGAAAGAATCCGTCGAAGGCGTCCTGATAAACGAACGTGGCAAAGTAGGGGGGGGGGGGAGCGGAGAAAGGTACTGGCTTACGTTCGCTGCAATGAATATGAAACAGTCATTAGCGCACCAATCCAGAATCACTTAGGGATGTGTACAGCAAAATCGCATTGAAATTCATGACCCTGCCGGGCATTCGAGGAACTAAACTTTGGTCAACGTTCGAAAATTAACGAAATTACAACCAGGAATAGGCTTCGTGCCCTTTTACCTGATTGATAAGATCCTTGCATTTGCGCGTTTGTCGGCCTTTATTGCCAGGTTGCTACCTGCTGATAACGCAAGATTGTATTGGGACCATAAAGTTTCATTGGTATATCGGCCACGTAGCTACCCTATGGAAACGCACCCTCTGTACGGGCATACGTTGCTATAGCGTAGAAACTGTAGAAAGTGTATATATGTATACACAGTACGCAATCCATTTCTACGGCTTCCCGGCCATTAAGCGACTTCGAGTTTACGATCAACAATCCATGTCAATCGGAAAACACGACTTCGAGTATCCGACTAAGAAAACAATGTCATTTCTTTTTCTTTCCGTCTATCCGATGCCGTTCGCGTTGACTCGCAGTACTCGCTCTCGCGGATAATTTCAAGAGATCGTGACATAGCGATAGGAGGATCGATGCCGGAGATACGGTCGGTTCGAGAGTTCGACCAAACCGCCGGTTCTACCCCCTTTAAGGCTCACCCTCAGCGATGTCAGTGACCTTCAGAGCGCTTGCGCTCCGAGACGAAGAAGCGAGGGACCGTCTCTGTAGGTTTACTTGGAGGCTTCGAATTTCGGAAATGTTTACGGGCGTTTATACGGTGGCGGATGGGCGGGTTCGAGCTGGAAAGAAATGGCTGGCTAATGGAGATATAGAAGCAGTTAACCCTTGACTACCGTAGATCTGCTTAACGGCGCCATAAGTTTTTAGTGCTGGCTCAATTCAACGATACAAGCATCAGTATATGTAAAGCAGTCTTCGCAAAGAAGGCGGTCGTCGGCATCGGTTCAACATAAGACCAATGAGCCGGGAGCAACCATAAGCCGCTGTTAAAACGGCACGGCTCCAAAGGTTTTCCTTGGTTTTCCATGCTCTCTTTCTCTCTCTCTCACTCTCACTCTCTCTCTCTCTCTCTCTTTCTCCCCCGCCCTCCTCGGGTGCTGTTATACTTTTTATCTTAACGGCACTACACAGTTTTACGCTCAGCGAATTTAATGGAGTTATGGCCACCTGTATACGGACGCATACTGTAACGTAGAGAAATATATATTCTCTCAAGAGGTAGAAATCCCACAGAGACGTTACATAGGCTGGATTACTCCCCCGTAGACTTTGGCGCGCGATTTGAACTTGTTATTTTATTTGAGAGAGACTAGACGGACGCTTTATTTCTTATCGAAAAGAATTACGATTTCGCTTTAATGAGAAGTATACGCACGAAAAGTTTTTACGACGAACAGTTTTCTGCCATTCAAGAGGGTGAAAAGATTGTTGGCCAACGGTTTTGTTTCCAAGACCAAATCATATCTGCAGTCACTTTTAATTCAAATTAGGTATATCTTTATTTAAACGAGGCCGTTACTGCGTAGCAAAACGCGAGTGCCGTAACGGCTAGGGTCACGGGGTTAACAGCTGAGTGTATTTCACGCTCCCTCCCCTAGCTTTTAACATTAGCATATAAAGCGAGCGGTCCGTCTTGTTTATGTTTAGGAATGCTCCGAGCGCGGGTGTTTACTGTTTCTCTCAAGAATAATTATGCTATTTCATTATTTACCTTTCTTTTTTTTTCCAAGATACCTCCTTGTTTCGCAAGATCCAACCCAACCTCTAGCTCGCATAGAGATACCTACGACGCAAGGTGGGTATAGTGCGTCGCGACGCTCACAGGACATCCGCAGGAGAGAGAAAGGGTATACCCGCCGCAGGCTATTCCAGCTTGCCTAAGTCCTTCGACGCCTCCGTCGCGACGTTCTCAAAGCCACCCCATTAAGAGAGGACCGTAGCAAATTTCCCGGCATTACGGAACCCAAGGACTTTCACTAACGGAAGTCTCTTCGGTCAACCGCGAGAACCGACGCCGTAGAACAGATGGTGTATTCGCATCCCTCCAGGGCGAGCCACCGTTTACCATACGCGAAAGCAGTAAGACGATATACGGCATAATAAAATGAAGCTGATCCAACGGGGTAACTCGAATGTCCAAAAGGTTATAGCGAAATGCGTCAAGATCATCAGAGATGATCATGATAGGGAAATTTAGTTATGAACAACAACGTCGATTTTGCATTTCAATACTGACGTATTGTAGCAGCCACATGAAAGCAAGACGAATGACATTGCGGTCCAGTCGAGTCGCGACTCCCGCATCGTCACTGACAGTTACAATATTCCAGGTAACTGGATCCTCCGAGAATTCGCAGATACTGCTGACCTCCATTACAGCCCGCAGGCGGAATCAAAAGCTGCGGTATCATCGTGTGCACTTGGTATGACATATATGTACGCACATATAGCAGCATCGGACTCGAGCTGCACCGCGTCAGGACACGAGTGGCGATAGCCTAGCACGAGAGTAGAGAGATGATCAAAGCCCGTCTGCACGTCAAATGGACCCTCTAGAGGTGGGCAGCTTCTCTATTCAGTGAAGCAGCTGACCGACTCAGATGATCTCTTGCCCCTGCGAAAACCACAGTCTCTCGCTACCCCGCCGCATAATTCATTCCCTTCGGCATAATTCAATTTACACATAGCGTAAAGGACAGGACGTCGCATCTATACCGGGTCCAGTCGCCATAGACGTAGCAGCAGCTTTCACCCAAAGTCCCTGGGACATTAAATATTTCCTTTTCCTCGCTTTTTTTTCCTCTTTTTCTTTGCAACCAGTAGACCGCGAGCACTTTACCTGGCGCGAGAGGAAATCGTCGAGTCGAGTGTCTACGCGAGGATACTGCTTGGGGGTTGAACAAAAAAAATCTGTTGCAACCACTCGAGCCTCCTGCGCCCCCCTCCGAACCCCCTCTGTGACACTTGCCGTCACCCTTTTTTTTTTTACGTCAAAGCGCGATCTCGTTGCGGTTTGAATGAGCATAAAAAACGGATAACGAGGAGCGCGATGGCTTTGGGCAAATATGATAATTGCATCCGGTCGATGTGGTTAAATTGAGATCGATTGCCTCGGACTATAACGAGTCCATTGTCCAGTCCCATTTTGATCTACGATCGTGTCGATATCCAAATCGGATCGATGATCCAGCTTCGTTTCAGTCGTTCGTTACCTAAATCATTGAAGCTCGTTATCGATTCTCTCTAGCGATTTTTTATACGCACACGCATGTATCGGGGTACTGATATTTCGAGTCCGACAAGGATAGAATTTCTAAAGCGACCGCAGAGCCAATAATGACCAAGTCCTCGGGACGCGTCATTGATTTTCTTGAATACTTGTTAATTATGAATTGCTCTTCAGGTCGATGGTTGGGGAGGGGGGGGGGCGGACAAACGACGCTCCGCGAACCCCTCTGGGCGTGAACCGTAATCTCCCGAGACGCGTAACCGAGTCAATAAACAATATCTCTCTAGTACCATCCCTTTTAACTTACCCTAAAACCAAATTTGCCATTCAGAGTCCCATTAAGATTCTACCGTCATCCGGTTACTGTTAAACATACTATACCTACTTGAATATCGGTAGTTGATTCGGTGGTTTATGTAAAATCGTTATACATATATACATATATAGATACACATACAGATTCGTGGAAAGTATATCGTTCATCGACGTGAGCTTTTTGAATGGGAACGAGTTTCTCTCTTACATGGTATTAAAGATAACCAGAATGGGAGAGTCGAATGCCGCGCAAGGGCAGCCAACTTGCTAGACTGGTATTATAATTAGACGCACCAAGAGAATGGAGCACTGAGTACTTTTATACGTAATAAATATAGCAAAGAATCGCGACTAGCCCATCTCCTTTGTATTGGCAACAACAATGATTCGCAAGCGATTCGGTAGGCTGATAATAGAATAGTCTTTTCACAGAGAGAACGAGGATATAAATTAAATGAATAAAAAAAAAAAAGAAATAACGACAAGCTCGAATTTACTAGTCGCGATTTAAAACATCCAAGTGGATTGTACCAACCGACCCCTTCGTCACTGAGTTTCTTTTCACCTTTGTCAGCCGGTCGATAAAACCCACCACGACCTACAGCAAAGAGAATTTCTATATTGTTGCTGGGTTTTGAATGGGCTACGGTAGTTTTGGCTGGCTCGCGGTTTATTTAATATTTAGTCGCGACCAACGAAAAACTTCGCGCTACGCAATTACGCTGAATAGATTTACGAGCGATTTTTTTTTTTTTTAACGTCACGGAAATATGAATCGCGACGAACGACACGAATTTTCACGGGGAAGCGAGCGCGTATCCGCGCATTCGCACGCAGCTTGGATCGATGGTAATTCTTCTTTTTTTTCCTTTATTTTAAATTTTCTATTCAAATAAAATTGATTCTACTCCGACACTATATCGCACAATTCAAAAACTGTATGTACTTACTCTCTGAGGTACACCCATTCTGGCACGACCGTGCCTCGGCGAGCCCTGCGTTTGACCCTGTTTTTCTTTCCTGTGTGTCTTTAGCCCTCGGAGCAACTTCGAGAAAGTTGTTTTCTTTTTACTCGTATTCTGGCCTTGCTCTGGAACAAAAACGTTCGACAGTTACTTAAGTTGCTTAAAAAAAGATAGCGATTTCCAGAAGGACGAATTTTCATCGTCAGTACGAATTCTTTGAACGCGTTAAGCTAATACGGTTTTTCTTTTCCTCTTTCGAGTTATTTTACTTCTTGTTTCGTCCCTGCGTCTACCCAGGATACAAGAGCTCACATTGAGTATGTGCATCCCACCAAAACGTTACGAGGAGTAGGAGCTTAAAGCTGAGGCAAGAAGGATATTTCGAATTGACGCTTGGTGCGATATATCAAATAAAGAGTGACGTCACTAAAGCTTCTTTATCAGGATATAAGGATTCTCAAAGTTGCGTTTATATCGTCGCGAGCAAGTTCGCCTTGATGCATGATAAATTTATAATTCTAATGGTATGCAAAGGGAGTGCCCGTAGACGAGTACTCGCGGTGTTGGTCTGAGTAAAAATGAATACGAGGAACGAGCAAAGAGAAAATAGAGTAAAAGTATAACGGGAAATAGAAAGGGAGAATATGAGACGGAGAGACAGATGCTGCGAACGTGAAAATATATGAATGAAAGTTGGCAACGAGAGTGAGAGAGAAAGGAAAGCGAAAATCATAGAAGTCTCTGACTATTTGATTCGCTGATGGAATCGGGAATTCAAGTTGCTCAAGGGTGACTCCTCTCCTTAACGTCTGAATTTCCATTAAAATATTGCTTTCGCTAAATAGCCGCCGGCTTATTGTTCAATTTCACTTAGAAAATCAACCCCTGTTGTTTTTTGTAAAATTCACTCAACTCCGATAACAGAAATAACCCGTTCGTCACTATTAACCCTAAAGCATAGACATTGCGAACCTTTATTTGATATAATGACAAGATGGGTAGTTAAAAAACGAATTCATTATTATCATGTATATGGATCATCCAATTTCGCTAATAACCCAACGAGTTTCATACTTGATATCAATGATTCTATTCGGCAATGAATAATGCGCCAGGAGTTCATTAACCCCGCCTATTCAATACACAATGGCCTATCAATGTCAATATCTATATTTAATTAACGATGGTGCAGATTCGAGCTAATCTGATTCCATGACAAAGATCATATTCGACGATTAGACATAGCGGGCATTGTGAATGATCCTTTATAGGCTTATACCTTAAAGCCGGGAAAGGTCTTTTCCCCTGTAGCCAAGTACATGCGGGGTCGGTTAATCGTAGACATTGTACGGGTCTGTCTAAAGGTAGGCGCGAATCTGCGATTAGGTTAAAGTGGTTGGGTATACAGCAAATTTCATGAAATGAAAAAAAAAATTAAATTCTTTTTTGGTAATCCGCTCAAGTTAAAAAAATGAATGACGCATTGTTACTACGCATGGGAGGATGTATTCGTCGCGTAATGCATAGAGATGACCAGTAGGATATTAGCAACGATAATAATCTATACTTTCATATGTTAATTAAGGGTCGCGAATAAAGCATTAATTAATAACTAACCATAATGGTTCTGGACGATGAAATGCCTCGTTAGAACAATGTTATATCATAATTATTATACATATTATGTATGCATTTACGTACAAAATTACAGCAATGTGCATACCAGACAAGAGATTACATTGACGTGTTATTAAAGCGTATTATATGGCGGGAAAATTCAAAAGTTAAGTCTAATATATAATAAGTATAAAATTACATAAATACTCAGGGCCATATAGTTTTTTTTTTTTACGAAAATCCATAAGGGCCTCGTATATCTCGATATTACGTAACACTACGTCGCTGGTGCTTCTGTATCGCTGAATTCGGCCGACCGCAATTCCCATGTTTCTCAAGTAACGAGAGAGAGAAAGAGAGAGAGAGAGGGAAAAGAAAATGGAAGAAAAAAAAAGAAGAGAGACTACGAAGGATAAATGCGAGTGAAAGACACATAAAATTTTCAGCGTTTACACGAGAACTTCTTTCGTCGACGTGAACGAATGCGCCCAGCTGAACGGTCGCACTCATCACCGAGAATTTTTTTTTCGCCAGTTCCCTATAAACGAACCGTAGCAGCGGGTCATCTTTCATGAAAATGTACGTGAGGTATCCTCAAGGCAAGCGCACATAGCGATAAAATCGCGATCGTTTGAGAATCGCCATTATTTTCATTGGCTCGTTTCTTTGTAGTTTAGTTGCAGACTAAGTATATACATATATATATATATATATATATATATATATATATATATATATACTTCTTCTCCAGAGACACAACTATAACGATATGATAAAAGAATACAGAAGGACTCTCGGGATGGTTGGAATGTCGACCTGTAATATTGGAAATATATCGTCGGCTGTAACCACAAGTCATGTTCAATCGAATGAATCGTATGGAATAAAAATAAACCTGCCTATATACGGATGGTCCAATACTGGAATGGTCGTACGGATATAGGGAGAAATTGAGAATCTGAGAAAGGAATAGAAGAAAGAAAGGAATGTAAGAAATGAGGAAAAATGAAGTGAAGGGTGGAAATATATATTATATATATATATACATACACATATATATAGGTACGATGGGGATTGAACAAATGCTCCAACAGCACATGTATCAAAACTCAAGTCTGCGTGAAAGATGAAGTTTCTGCCTGCTCAGCATCCAGCCAAGATAAAGCTGGCCAACTGGCTGCCATGTTATCCAGACCTTATCGATAGTCCACGTGGTTACACGCGTGCACTATCTACAACTGGGATGCACCGAATTATCACTAATTTTTCTTCATCCCCCCATGTCATTTTAAACATCGGTATCTTGAGTGGGGCAGCTGACAAGCCATGCGGAAAATTAAGACGCGACGCTCTGATGTTTTAGGGACTTTTTCTTTCTGTCGTTCATTTGACAGTAAAGCTAACAACAAAATAACGCTGTACCTATGGGTGCTAGTTGAGAAGCTAGGGATATAGTGAAAAGTAAGGGACGCGGGAGAATAACCTGAGTTGAGACAAATATGGCGTCGGACTTTATTACCGTTACAGCTGGGTGCCTCTGTAACGTGTTTATCGTCTTTCAACCCCTTTTATACTTCCATCCCTTACACGGGGTATTAGGTGGTACCAGCGCTATAACGCGAAATACGAAAAACTGGTTCTCGTAAAGACTGTCGGATTCTGCATTGCTAAATGGACTTTTCAAAATTTTCGTGAATCCCCGTTACATAAATCTACCTTTATTTTCTTATTCTATCTTTTCCCTTGCCTTTCGTGCCTAGTAGGATACCACCATGCTTTATTATGGGGTCGGCAAAAGCCTTCTCATCCCGTTGCCATAGTCATGAACCGAGAGGATGTATTTAACCGAGGAAAGGAAGGTCATAGGGCATCTCGCGTGACAGGAGTTACTTTTTTTTCTCCTCCTTAAAGGAAACCATAAATTACCTCGTTGAGAATTCACGAGAACAATGATATATGTCTTTAGGCGTATAAGCGTAATGACGATGATTCTCTCACCGGTCGACAGTCCGTGTAGACAATTGAGTGGAGTTCGGAGTACTACCTACTTGAGGACGTGTGGTTAAATTCCGTTTTTTTTTTTTTTCAACAGAGCTACGAGCCGAATGTAATTGTTTGAAAGTAATGACAGAGGGAAAAGTTTTCACAGGTAAAAAGTGCAGCGGTCGTTCACGAGACGGCGATAAGTTCGATTTCGTCGAGCATATGGAGGAGGTCAAGCGTTTTACGTATTCCTGCGAAGTCAGGTTTGCACGGCCGAGTTATGGATATAAAAATCGTAAGTTCCTACGAGTGCTGCCAATACGAAGGAGGATAGGTACGGGACGTGCATAAGATACCAAGTGGATAGGCGGAGTAGATACTTACCTACACGGCCGATAGTAACGCGCAGCCATCTGCAGTGCACGGGATAGAGATTCACTGGGGATGTGGAAAAATTTGCTTTGCAAATATAAAAATTCGCAGACAAATCGACGCGATAGCCGTCGCGACGTGGGACGCCTCCTCGCTCCCCCGCGATATTCTGCATGGCACGTTGAAATTGGGAAAATTCCGGAAAAACAGAATTGTCCTACAGAGACGATATAGGCGTACGGGCTCTGTGAGTTTCGTGCGAGAGCAAGCGAGACGGAGCAGGTGAAAGAGCACGAGAAAACAATGGCAGTTAGACGGAGACGAATAGAGCGTAAAGAGTTTATAACAGGATGCTCCGACATGCTGCGAATAGACACGTATCTCTATGGTTATGGGAACGAATGAAATTTACGTATTTGCATAGACACAACCTTAAGAAATGTTATATCGCTTGCGAATAATACGATACCAAGATGCGCGCAACCTGTTATTATGAAAATCTTAAGCGGCCGAGGCGAGCTATAAGCATGAATAAATAAGCGATATTAAAATCCACTTTCTTCTCCTTGGCTCCTTCCGGCGTACAAAAATACCGAGACTGAGCGAGTGTAATGGCATTCTTCTTTCAACAATTTACTTCATTTCAGTACGTGCCTCCGTGCCTTTTTGCAATTTTTTTTTCTTTTTCTTTCCGCTCACCTTTATTCTCTGTGTCTTTCTCATTACGTAGCGCGGGGCAGGTTCAAAGGTGCCCCTATAGGAATTTAATGGGAATCGCCTTTAGAATTTCAGTTCAGTTTACAGGGCCTAACGTTGTTCACGTCAAAACCGACAAGAGCACGACGAAAAAAGATACGATAAAGAAAAATAACAATGGTAAGAAATAAAAATGAAAAAAAATCAATTTTATAACATAAAACAATTTTCACTTATCCATCACCTTATCTACCTGCAATTCTAATTGACAAATTTGTAGGATCTAAATGAACTTTTGACACTTCAAATAATAATAACAAATAGTTTAATTGTCACTCGACCCCAGCCTACCAGACCCAGTCTAACCCTTAATCAAGCACGCTCTTCTTCCTGATGGTTTACGGTTACCAAAGCCTTCATATAGAAGGCGTCACTACCTACATTATCCAAGAAGCTGCTACCCTACAAGTTGAAACGCGAGGGTGTGAAGTCTGGAGCATCCCCAAAGTATGCACGGTTGCTGAGGATAGTCTTGTATGTCGCACGGTCGGACTCACTTCAGGTGGTAGACTCGAGCCGAGTTGAGAGGTGGTAGAGCGTCATCATTGTCTATTCTTCCCTATTTGTCACGCCTTTCCTTTACGGGTGCACGCATGTTACCATGGCGACACCACGAGGTAACCCTTGCAATTTCGAACCGACGAGGGATACGTCTCACGGCTTGCACCACCAGCCCTCGTGTAAAACACACGGACCGAAGGGTCTCGCCACCAATTTAGATATATAACGTCACGTATACCGATTCCCATAACAAAAGTATACAGTGTAATTCGAGAGAAACGTATCACCTGAAGTTAGCATGTCCATATCATTTTTATAATAATAAAAATAAGTTTTATACGTTCGTACTAAAAGAAAGATAATTTAATACGTACAACGGACAGCTGACTGACGCTAAAATTCATTTGATACCAGTACATTCGCCAAATGGAAAATATATGTCGAGTGACGACGAAGCACATAGTTACTGTGTTTCCCACGTTTCTACGACCATATATGCTTCGTCTATTGACTATTGCCCGAAAATTTTCATGAAACGCGTCAGCAGGGGGATAACAGTGTGAAACGGCGATTGTCGCGGCGCCATTCCGTGTATGCAAAACAGTCGCAATTAAACGCTCGTCATTTGCATAAAGGTATTGTATAATGGCAGGATGTACGCAGGTAGGCAAGGTGAGAGAATGCGAAACGGGAGAGAAATTGCTGTGATGAGGTCGTGATAATTCGATTCTATCATAATGCTTCGGTCGTAGGGTGTAACGTTAACGCACACGGCGCAGGTATAGAAATTCAAGTCAATGTTCTACGAAAGTACTTAACTGCCTTTTACGTTTTGAGATTATGATTGACGAGTGACATATATATATATATATATATGTGTATATATATATATATACACACATATATGTATATTTTCTTGTTTATTCTTTTTCTTTTTCTTCAAGTATATTTCTTTTTCTTCTTCCACTCTTTTCTTCGTAGTATCGGACTCTACGACTGTTATTGTCGAGTCACGCTTATCGATATTTACATGCCTCGCTGCACTCACGGTGGCTACTAGGTACACAGTCAGGATATTTTCTATGGTGGCGAAACCTTCTCATGGTGCAGTTGTACAGAATAAGTTGAGTGACAGCAGGACGTTTAACTGCTAACGAGCTTGCGAACTTGGTGAGCCAATATAAATAAGGCATACGGTATGCATTTTTGTCAAGGGTACGACAACAGTGCAGTGAACTAAGCAATTCTGTGCAATGTATCTATATCCTATGCGTAGGTAAGATGAGAGAAAGCGAAACGAGATCTCCCCATATATCATATGGGGAAGTTGGATGTTTATGGTGTTGGCATTGCTGACGCAACACCTTTACCCCGAATGCCTTAAACAAGCAAGGGGTTGAATTTTCGCGTGTATCATACCACATATTTTATACCGTTAGAGATTTGATGCAAACTCTTATTGCTTGTTCAGAGAAATTGGCAAGTTTGGACAATACTTGATATCGATTTGATTTACGGGTAGTTCGAACGTCGTTCAAAACTATTTACTTAAATCACTTTACAATGTATGGGCTATTGTGGAAAAACAAGAATGGCAAATCGAAACTGACTCTAACAAACATTCCTCAAGATCGTTCAAGCCGCTTAAGGTACGGTTCAGTTCCGTCATAGAACAACGTTCAATAACTTTGTACAGCCACAAAGTGAACATAAAGAACTGGCAGTCAAAAGTTCCAAGACTTTCAGACTCCGGCGCAATTCATTCTGCAGTTATCGCCTGAGAAATTTCCTGAAAATATCAGGTCCCCATATACGAGCAGCGTACAAGATAGCTTCTGCTAAGTACCGAGTGTTCCAATAAAGTGCACAGCGCAAGACTTTTTAATTAAAAAATACACCAGACAATCTGTATTTCATATCTGATTGTGAGTATACACCCTCTATATTAAGTATACACGGTAGGTACTATACGTAGGAGAATGACCGTATTTACACTCTGGTATCAACTGTAAAATATACACGAGTGGGGGGTCAAAATATGACGTTGGCAAATTCATACAAAATACATACTGGCGGAGAAGACGTGTACCTGCCAGTGGTACCAACTGTACGACTTACGATCTCTACAAAATTCCTTTGCCAAGTTTCCTGCCGATCTTTCGCGTATTAACGCTGTGGCTGAGGGCTGTTATAAAGAGCGTTCATATCTTCGCGAAGTGAGGTCGCACGGAGATTTACGAGGGACATTAAAACTCTGCGGATTTGATATTGAGACGTTTTAACAGCCAATCCAGCTGCAGCTCGCGCTGTAATATATATATATATGTATATGTCTATACGTATATCAGGAAGCATAACGCGAGCAACGTTTCGGTAGTGGCAGGGGAATCTCGAGTAGGGAAAATCAGGAACGTTAATTTCATCTAACGACCGTCGCGCCTACGCGTAATGCATCGTTCAGTAAGTTTGAATCGATGGGAAATCAACGGGGATGAGGATCAAAATTATTTAACGGGCGTTTTAAATGTCGTTAAAAATTGTCATTATGTTTCGGATCCAAGCGATAATCATTATACGCTTGATACGATTGTTCAATTACAGGGATGATTATTACGTGTGGTAGTAATGTTTATTTGAATTCCCCCCAAAGCGAGGATGCATCGAGAAATTCATTGCCAGTAAATTGAACATCGAGTGGGAGTTACGTAATTTCCGTTTTATTGGATATACACGGTGCAATCGTTTGTGGGTATTTTTTTTATGTGGTTTGTTTACATATGCTTTTATTAAAATATCGTTTATCGTAAGTATATTGATACGTCAGCAAATTTATAATATAGCTATCGATCGATATTTTCTTCTTAAACCGACTATAGGGCAACTTTGCATCATTGGTAATGAAATTCATATTGACGCGAGTCTAGGCGAATTTCCACGGAGCAAACACGAGGCTCTGCATTTCCATGGTCGCGACGTGACAAAATGCAACCCAGCGACTAGATCATGAACTGACACAGATTGCCAATGGTAAACTTCGTTATTGAAGCGACCACGGCGAAACGAG
Source organism: Calameuta pallipes (assembly GCA_030142375.1). Classification (NCBI taxonomy): domain Eukaryota; kingdom Metazoa; phylum Arthropoda; class Insecta; order Hymenoptera; family Cephidae; genus Calameuta; species Calameuta pallipes. The sequence continues at coordinate 599,956 of JARQSW010000315.1, forward strand.
GTATTGTACTTTGTTAATTAAGTTCCTCTTGATTAGCTCTTCATTCTCCATAATGCTTGAACAATCTCTTTCAAAGTGAGATATGAAATTACCGTTAAAGAGTCGCTCTTATATTATGAAACAATTTCCTTTCTTTCTTCTCTATAATCGGTACGTGAATGTAATTTTTCGACAATTCAAAAACAAAGTTTCTAAAAAGCCACACGCGTGGCTCTGCATACAAATTTTGTAATAAAATATCCACGCGTATCATTTTGCACTGAAATACATTTCGATTTTCTTATTTTTCCATGTAATTCGGTGATTTTATATAAAATCACGTGTCACTTGTTAAAAATTTTACGTTGTTTGGAAATTTGTGAAAAAAAAAACAAATTCAATTCTTGGATCGACTGTACGTCTGAAATGAACGTTAGGGGAAGCGAATAATTATAGTGAAATATTATCTCTCACGTATCATCATATTATTATTACAGTTACTGCCTTTACGGTACAAGAATAAATTCAGACAACTATCTCGCAATCTCGAATAAATCCAATAGACGATATACATATATGGTAGACTCGTAAAACGAAAGAGTACTCGCCGAAGTTTAACGTATCAAGATAGAAGCGAGCCTGCTGTATCTATGAACTTGACTAAGAAGCGTAATAAAAGTGCAAATAAAATTATTCGGTTCGCGTTCGTTTTGGAAGCAGAGAGCAGCGCGGGCGATAATGCTCTGAAATAATTAATAAACTCAATTACGATTAGCAAAAAGAAAATCAACGAGGTCCAATTAATCTGATTCTCAATAAATAATACATTCGGCCCATGAACGTAGGTGGATGTTTAAACAGCGAGAGCGGCATATGTTAAATTTCACATGATGGGAGCACGAAGTGGATACATACATATATGCAAAGTGCACAAACACAATTGGCATAGGGACTGACACGGTACGGATTCGCGTAAGCACTGTGGGGAAGGAAGAAGGATAAGCACATACCCTTGCTAGTCGGAGTCTAGTCCGGAGTCTAGACAAGCAGCCTTGCTCTCCCACAGTCGCGTTCGGTAAGCAACCAGACAAGCTGAACGAGTGAGATTCAGTAGGTGGGTAGGTCGGACGAGGATACAGATAAGGTATCTATAGAGGTGGTACCTATAGGGGTACCTCATGCCATGTAACAAGTACTAAGTGCTACAATAGCATCAACGCCTCTTACACGGAATTACTGTTAAATGTGAGGGCGTCTCGCGTACCTTAAACTGATTAACCAAGCCGATCCGGCAGACGTTACAAGATAGGAAATGTCGGGCTCCGTACTGGTCCTTCTCATTGGAAAAAGAGTGCGAACTGTGGGGCGTAGGAGGAATCCATCGTTGGTGGAGCAAACGAATGAGAGCTAGTGAGAACTTTTCAATTTTGAGATTTATCGAGGGAATTTTACCGAGGGTAAGAAGGTCAGGTTAGGCTCGGTTTAGAAGGACTTTCGAATGGGATGGTACCTACTGGTTGGGACGAATCGATGAAGAAATCACTTTGACTGGGAGAAGAAGACTTCGACGGTTTTATTACGAATTACCATCCCATCCCTTCATTCTAGGCTCCTTTCACCCTACTTGGGTACCATCCTATCCTGTTGGGCTTGCAGCATCTCGTGGAAGGGTGGGCTCTGGAAGTGGAGGTATGGGTGTAAAGTTCTTTTCGTTTGGTCGGAAAGAAGTTTTGAGATTTCACGAGGGGGGAGAGAGAGAGAGAGAGAGAGAGAGAGAGAGGAGAGTTTGCTCGGTGGTATTACGTTTTCACGTCGTGAGATGGATTCAGGAGATGCGAATGCTCGTCTATAGGGAAAATGGATCACTGCCAAGATACATGAGGAAGTGGAAGGTCGTGGCAGAGGTAAAGGGAGGAGGGCTATTCGGATGGTCATGGTGGAGGGGGAAGGGCTCGAATCTCAATTATGTATTCGTAGTTATGGAGAGGTGGAAAACGTGAAGGCGGGAGAGTCAATAGAAATGAAATATCAAGACTGACCTTACCGACCTGAATACCCCAGCATACTTCCAATATGGGATCTAAAGTGTTTTTCGATATCTTGAAAAATTCCGGCCGACCTCACCCTCCCTGTAGCCGTATGGCCTGTTTTCATCTTGATTTTATTTTTCTCTTTAAGGAAATACCGACTAGACTCTCTTCTCATTTCTTTTTCTACCAGTCTCTATCCGGTCCACCCAGCTTCCGTATAATCTTTGTATATGTATATATTATATATATCCTTTTTCTGTCGTTTTCTCTTGCAACTCTGCGTTATAATGAATTCTCCATGGCGGAATTAGGTCGGTTCACGTTGCAGGTACAAGCTGCGCTTTCCTATTATCAAGTCATTTATATTTCACGTGGGCCTATTCACAACAAAAGCTTTCCGATGGATTGCATTTTTTATCTTACTCTAGTAAAGTGCATTATGCACGAAATTCTATGATCGTTAGATGCACTTTTCTGTACTTTTGAAAACACGACGGATTCCATTTAATATGTAACAGCGAGCGGGTACAGTTTTCTCACGCAAAGAAAAATCTCACCGAGAAGTCCATTCTGTAAGTGTATCTAATGTGAATACGAGATACTCCCAGCATCCCTGTTATCTATCGTTCCGTATCTTCTTTCTTTTCTTCTTGACAGAGAGAGAGAGAGAGAAAGAGAAAGAGTGGGAGTAAAAAATAAGAGACCAGCGACTATTCCGGCTTCGCGTCTGACTTCTCGGCGCTAAATTTCACCGGTGACAAATGGACCCGCGAGATCGTACAGCTTCTAAAGAACTTACCATTGGGCGGGAATTCGTAGAAGAACGCGGATCTCGGACTCAGACAACTGGAACAGAGAAAATTACGGTTAAAATATGCTAACAATTAAAGGCGCTCTTTCTTCGTTGGATTACTTGTTACGTCTTCAGTCGCGTTTCTTTTTCCGTACTTTTCCCAGTCACTTATACCGTCTTTTTTTGTTAATCCCTTTTTTCTTATTTCTCCCCTACCTCGTTTTACCGCTTCGTCTTTTTGTTCGAACCGAGCCGCAAAGTTCTCGTGATATCTTGCACGACGGAAACGAACGCTTGGGAAATTCAAAGAAGTGACTTAACACGAATTATCACGTATCAGGAGTTTACTTAGTAACAAAGTTACAAGGTTCAATTATAATAACGTTAAATGAACATTTAACGGTAGTCATTACCGATACCAGAATACGGGGTATGTCAATTGCATGTTTCATTGTTAATAAAAAATGTAACGTCGAAACTTTTCATCGATCAATAGAATTACGTATTTAATAGAAATTCTAACAAACTTTTTCTCTACTATAACAGCGAAAACTACCCCTCGATACGATCGCTTATTGCGTACGTGGATTTTTAATTCCCTCAAATTGAAACGGGCTTTGCGGGTATCATGGGCAAAACAAGAGATCAAAGTGGTTTATCGGACGCGACAGTGTTTAATTGAGCAACAATTACGAGCCGGGGACGCGCATTTGTATGCAGGTGTCCCGCTCGCACGTAACGCAACGATGTGCTCTACGGGCCATGTGCTCGCGCGTGCATACAGCCTCGAGTATGCATGAGCTGTCGCGCCAACGACACCTCGCGCCGCGTACATAATTATCAAAAGATATTAGCCAAATGTAATTATCCAGCTTGGAGACTTTGCGATTAATAGCTTCGGAAATAGAAGGAGCCAACACTGTGTACTAAGCAAGTGAATTAGCAGTTCTTTATCTCTATATATCAAAATTATCCATACGAAATTTTGAAAAAATTTGTTCCAAATTTATGTACATACAGAAGTACAGATAGACGTATACCCAATGAGACTATCCTATACTACGGGTATACGTAGAAAATGCATAACCAAAATCTAGCACAGGTGAAGCTTACATCTATTGATATGGCATATCGGAAGATGTGCAAATTACGTAAGACACGTCCCCCAGTATTATATTAGTATTGTCAGTCAAATGACATATGCGGCAGACAAGGAGAAACTGACCTACGCCAAGGAACACTTTAAAGTGGTATACGTACAGAAGCGTCAATGATGTCCTACAGCAAGGACTGTTGTGAAACACCGATCAGCCTTTATACCCCTTCTCTCCCTACTTTGGGGGATCCGTTGAAGCCACTGTACAAATTGTAATTGAAAAATTGGTCGTAGGAGGGCAGCACTAGTCGATTAGTACTCGAGTGGGAGGGGGGGACTGACTGATACGCGGAAGAATGTATTGGTGTGGTTTTCAGTCTTGCGAGAGCCGATCTCCTATATCGAACTCTTAGATGCCGCGTTCCCCCTCTCCCTCTCTCCTTATCACTCTGGTGGTATTTCATTCATCGCTTCTTCATCTTCTTTTCATCTTTCTTCTCAGGCATATTCACTTGATCATCTACTTTTCTCTCTCTCTCTTGCTCCAGCCCGACCCTTCTTTCTCTCTATCTCTTTCCTTGTGTTATATATTTTTCAAATTTTTTCCCCTGGGCTGTACCTTCTTCGTGATATCACTTGGGTATCACTGTCAACTCCGTAGTAAATATGCCAAGACGGTTAGAGCGGTGGGGGGTCATAGGCTGCCCTCGATATCCCTTATCGTGCTCTCTGGGGAAGCGATCACGTCAATCTGATACACTCTTGATACACTATCTGTATCATTGTCTTTTTTTTGAGGATTTTCGCCTCCCGCCTTCCGTCCATTTTATAATAGGTTTTCCTATGCTCTTTACTCTCTTTTTCATCATATCCGAAAATTCGTAACACGGTGAATCAGTCTACTTAAATAAGTGCATCGCAGTCTTGTTATCGCGCGCGAAAATCCGCGTCTTGATTTATTCATAATAAGTTTTTAATTAGTCCATATCCGAAAATACAAATGCAAAAATATTCACCGAGTCGAAAACATCAAAATGTCCGTAATCCTCGAGTGTCAAAGGATGGGACTGGACCTGTGAACTGTACATAGGGACATCTGAGACGAAGATGAAGATCCTGGGGTAACTGCATTTTTCGTTTCTCTTTCCGTTCTACTCGCCATACACTTTTACGTAAGCGACTGAATGTTATAATTTTTACTATACCAGAAACGCAACATACATACATGATATCTACAGGTCTGACCTATACCTGTGTTAGATTTTGGTAATGCATTTTGGAAGTATGCCGTTAGTATTTTATAATTATCATACAAATTGATAAGACAGCTTGCACTAACGTCCTGCGATAATTATTTTAATGGCCATATCGGAAATGCAGCCTGTGTCGATAGTCTTCGAAATGATTCGAATCGATCCAAAATTATCACGACCAGATTGCACAATGCGGCTCGCGTACCACAAATTAGTAACTGATAACGTGGTTGTGCGTATCCGAGTGCAGGGAAACATAATACCAACTGATAATAATGGATCCTTTGACGAAAGGGCAACAACGCAATAGGCAAATTGAACTGTGATTTCCTCGAAGCTCGTTGACTGCAAGAGATTATTTCAAGTGATCTCAAAGCCCTTTGACGATAATGGCAAACAGCAGTTGCTACTGATAATACAAGCACGTTTTGTATAGCGGTTTGATGGTATCCAATTGATTTGCTGTAACTATCGCTCCGCATGCTGTTATTATTATTACGGCAATAGAAATTCACGGTTTTAATGTTACTTGTCAAATTTCGCATAGATTCGCAACACTGTCGATCATAACTATTGAAATTTTTTCCTGCATCGAATTCACCACGTTTCTGATATTTATCAGCCGTTCAAATTTCTTTTTTTATTTCTATTGCCAAATTCCGTAACACGATGGATAATGAAAATCGTCAACCTTTACGTTAATTTGACGTCATAATATACATGATCAATTTAACGAATAAAACGATCCAATGCTTGTACATTGGGTTTTGTCGTAAAAAAAAAATAATGGTATAAAAAAATTGTGCGTGGGTGTGTAATATTTTTTTTTTTTTCATTTTTGCGTAACATATTACAGTAATAATATTGGTAGAGATTGTCCTGAGTTGTATTTTCAGAAAAATTAAGAATAAAGTGAAATTTTGAACAACGGCAACAACAATGTAATTGATTTGTGATTATTCGAACTGAGATAGTGTTGCAATTTTTTTTAAACCCTTTTCCACGAAAATCGACGAAATAGTAAAATTCCAGTAGAATTTAGTCGTTAATTGAGATATAACACAAAAATGTAACGATTACGTATACCGTAAGCTGTTTTCGCAGAGTTAAAATTTATTCATTATTGTTGTTGCCTGCTTATTAATTAACGATACAATAAATTTATCGGTTGGTATATTGTGACAGTGAATGGCAAGTGTGTCGTTAAATCGAACGAGTATACCCCACTAATTAATTGCATTATAAATTATTACAATTCTCAATCAGTAGAGATTATGTCGAATAAACGTTAATCGATACTCATTTTAAAGCCCATTACGATTTCGTTTCACGAGATTTCCCATCGAACATTCAACATTATTCCAATCAACTGTTAAGTACAGACCTAAAGACAATCCCCTATTTATTTATTCCCAGCTGATAACCCATAGAATCTCATTACCATGACATTATCGTTGAACCGAGAGACGTCATTAAGAATCCGGCTAATTGAAATTTGGCGAGCTCGATCAGAATATAAATATAGCGTCGCGACGCTCTGTATTCTTCAAGGAATTTAACCAAGAAGAAAATCACTCGGATGACAAAATTTTAACTGTAAATTGAAAGTTCAAACAATTGTTTAGAAGTCTAAAGAACAATTGATAATTACGTAGTATATACATACATATATATATATGTATATTCTTAAAATATATATACCCATTAATAAAGAAAAAAGTAATTTAGGATTGCAACATGATACCCATCCGCTCAAGTAGGAATAATTTCCACGAGAAAAAAAAATCAAGGGTTTACCTTATAGCCCAAGACTGTACGAAGTGGGCTTATTGGCGCGTGCATGAAAACAGTTAATGTTACGGTACGATAATGGTATTTAACGACAGTTTCCTCCAAGGTACCAAGAGGCGCCTTCTGTGCGTTTGCATTTAATGCGAACACCCGGTTAATTACCTATTAAGTATCAAACAGCCGGCGCAGCACGCGAATGCTATTCGAAATGGTAGCGCGAGCCATAGGCAATGAAGTACAGTAAAACATGAGTTAGAACGTGCCTTGGGCTATAATACAGCATCCTGTCAAGAGATTGTCAAGAGCTGTCGAGAAGCGCGTGCGCGTAGGACTGGTAGTTCGTACGAACAGCTATTATGGCAACTAAAGCAATACGTTCAGATAGCAAATGGTATTTAATTGTCTTACCTTTGGTAGGTCGTTTGATGTCCACCGGGAGCAGCAGCAGTTGTGTTTTGCGTCGCTAGAGCAAGTTTCTGCTGTCTTTGTTGCAGCATTTGACGACCAAAGACACCATATCCGAACCCGTAGATCTCGTCTTCTTCTTTATCGCTGAGACAGCTCGATGGCTGTACAGAAATTTATAACGTTTCATGCTTTTTTTTTTCAACGTTCTACTTCTCTGTCGCTCTTGAGTCATACGCTTGTCAACAAGTTTTCCAGTCTTTGCCGGAGCAAGTAGAGAAGAGATAAGAATTGCAAGAGTAACGGAGGGTTGGGGGATGGCAGAGAAGGGAGTAGGTCCTTCAAAGGGAAACCATGACAGCTTCTAGCTGGTAGATAAAAACTCAAGAGGACACTCGAGGAATCTGGGATCAATCGATAACACGTTGTCGTGATTGAAAATTCGATTAACAAGCTGGAGCCGGAGTGCGGTACAATAACAGTTTTAATTTAAAATCGATAAGGTCGACACTGTTAATCCTTTTACGTCGATCGAGGTGAACAGCAATTTACCAGAGAGAGAGAGAGAGAGAGAGAGAGAGAGAGAGAGAGAGAGAGAGAGAGAGAGAGAGAGAAAGAGAGAAAAGGAAAAAGTCAGGAAAAAAGAATTATCCTTAAATGTCAAACTGATGTCTTTTTTTGCTTTCTTTCTCCTCGGTCTCTGTATACAACGTGCTCAGTCGTTAAGGGAACTGATGGGCTTGTAACGCAGGGTCTTTAAGACACCATCCACGGTATTACATGTAATACTATAAAGTGTTGCTCACCGAGTATTTTCCAGGCACGTAAATGGGCTGTGAATGACTGGTGGTGAGTTGAGTGTTGGCCATTCTGGGGGAGGCATTTGTTTCGCGGCGCCGTAGCTCCTCGAGCGGTTCCAGGACATCGCCGTAATGCGTTCTGAAGAGGTCTGCATACCTTGAAGCCAGTCCCTCCAAGTATCCCCGTTCGCCCTCCTGAAACAAGCGTCGCAACGACGCGCGAACGTCAGAACGAGTTTCAATGTCTTTTTCACATGGCGAGAGACGCCTTGTGCCTATGCGAGTCATGGTTTGTGAGTTATGACTAACGATTAAATTTGAAAGAAAGAAATAAAGAAAGAAAATTTTTAAACAGTCAATACAAAAGAACACGATTCTGTGAACGGAGTGGAAGAGGCGTTTTTCGCGTATTAATTTGTCTTCGATCCAAAAGCATGCTACACACCGAATATCACAATGCCGTAAGAATTTTCACTATATCTATGGAGCAGAGCGAATGTAAATTCTCAGGACTGATATTCGCTTTTTGGCATCGAACGTTGTACCGTGTTGAAGCTGCTGGAGAAATCGACGAAAATCAGGGGTGGTTTAAAGCGAAATGGAGAGTAAAGGGAATTCCATGTAAGTGTATAGGTACCGCCGGAATGGGTTGAGAGATAGTAGGAGGGATAGGAGCTACATTAATATTTCAGGATTCCACTTCCGCCGACTCGCGATTCGACACGACTGCAACTCTCGAAGGGCAACAATCCTTCCCTTTATGGCTTTGGGCTTTGTCTGCCGTGACTCGTCTCCTATTTACACTTTGAGCACCTCCTTTCTAACGTCTCTCCTGGCTCTCTCGGTGTAAAAGCAAACGATCCCGTAGCGTTAGCGGATTTAAATCCCATTTGTAAATATTCTAACGGGAGGGTGAATTACGTGCAAATTATGCGCCGTTTTATGCCGACCTTCGAGCGGCTCAAGTGCCATGCCTGTGGATGTTAAAGCTTTCCAATAATTCATTGGCAAAGACGCGAATTAACGATAAAACATCGGCTAGGCGAGCTTGCAGTACCTATAGCTTAAGTGATGTTATACAGTATGTATATAGTATATGGGTATACTTTCAAGCTGAATTGTTAACATTTCTCTTGGCATTGATAGTACGTGGATATGGCTGGTCAGGTGTCGAATGACAGTGGATGTTGCTTTGTGAATTTATACCTTTGCTTTAAATGCTTCTTGTGTCCCGTATTCGTCAATAGAGAGCAGTTTTCGAAATTCGACGCCGATTTGGATTATTTGAAACAATCGATACTGACGGATCGATTTCATAGGACCTCGTTGGAGTCTGTGCTATGATATTTCTTTTGAATTTTTCATCAACGAGCAATACGGTACTTCAATGTAGCAAGGACAGATGTAGTTTAAAAAGCGTTCTTTAAGGATTTTATCTTTGTTACAACTATGAATAAAGCGAAAGCAAGATTGAACGGCCGACTTTCTTTTTTGATGATTGACGCGCGCAAACGCCAAGATTTTCATTACGATAATCCGTAGCGCTTGGGGTGGGCCGGAAGGTAACGGTATCGCGCATAGAATCGCGCATTTAAAGAATCAAGCATGAACGATGCAAGTAAAGTAACGAATGGGAATAACTCGGGACTGTCTTTTACTCCATTGCCGATAATCTAGGGCTATCAATTAGAAATCCAATCTTTCGATTTAAATGCGACTATATTGGAGTCAAAGTCCTCCCCGGCACCCTGTCTCGTCCCTGTTCCATTGGTCCCATCTTCTTTTGCTGGATTAACGGTCAAACCGAAAGTTTCGAATGGTGAACGGTAGAACGAATGAAATTTCGAGGGACAGCCCTTAAAACTTATGGCCTCTCGTAAATTAAACTTTAAATCCTCGAACGATAATTAAAGTGCACCTAGTGGAAATGATTTTTATCCGAGTCAATAGGCTTTTCGTTTACGATTGATTCGACTTACGTAACACGACTGCGGTTTAACGATGACATCGAATGTAGATGCGCGCTTACGATTTGCTTGAAGATTTTCATATTAATAAGGAAGACTCATCGAGTCGGAATGAAATCGTCAGGATTTGCGTAGAAAGTTTTGGATTAACGTTGGTAAAATTAAGGTTCACGGTACCGACCGTAAAGCTGCCTCGAGCTTGAGTTAAAATTTAATCGGGAATGACAATCAGCGAATAATTAAAATGAAAAGTTTCTTCCTCTTACTTAATGTCGTCGTTGTCGTCGTACCGTGACGGTGGTTATGGCCGACGGGGTGCTGGCGTGGACATTTGTTTACGTGAATTCATTCGAGGGGGGAGGGTGGCGGGGAGGGGAGGCACTTGCCGGATTTTGTCGAGAAGCTCCTTTTGCTCGCTCGCTCCGGTTGGTACTTGCTTTAGTAACTTTGTCGAATACTTCCATAACGCTTCTGCCGCGGAAGCTCCGAGTCAACCAGCCAACTGGTTAGAATCAGCCAAGCAGCTTGCACCAGAGAACCAGTGAGCTTGCAGCTTCCAGGAAGCATTTTTTTCTACCCTCAGTCGAATACAGGAAGCTACTGGGAGTCGGATAGGAACTTTTTGAACTTCTTGCCGTCAAAAGCTTAAACGGTTAACAGACCAGATCTCACTTGAGTTATAAAAATGAAGGTTGTAGACAGTAAAGGGTAAAGGTGGGGTTCATCCAGTTGCTTCACGTTTTCCTTGATCGAGGCTATTGGTCTAAATTTTTATAGGGTTATTCAGACAAACGCATCGATCCAAAGTCGCTTCTGTCGTAGAATCCAAATTGACAGGCTTAACTTCATTGGTGCGTTTGGTTCGAATGACCCTGTATAATATAGATATATAAGGATCTATATAATATACATAGATACGGATATATCGGATATACATAGTGGATCAAGAAGGTACACAGGAGTGGGTGATAAGCACGGTTATGAAAGTAAAACCGTATATATAGATACCTGATACAATCTGATATATAAAGTTTATCGCAAATAATTTCATTCCGGGGAAGCGCAGCACCCTTATTGACTTTCTGGGAATCGTTTTAAAGAGGGATAATAAAACGCGAATGAGGAAAATTGAAAAGTCAAGACACACCCCTCCGAGGAGTTTAGCCTTAATTAACTTCGATTGACCTTGCGACCTTCGATCTTCCCGGTCATAACCTTCTCCGCGAAATTTTTTTCTAGATTTCTGTTTTATCGCTAACCTCGTAATTTTAACAAGCGCCCGAGTCCGTTCCGTGTAAATGTCATATACAAAAGGTCTCTTCCAAAAGGTACCTCATTACCGGGATTTGAGAAAAGGAATAAAACTGAATTAAAAAAAAAAACAAACATTGAAAGCAAGGATCGATCCCACCCTCGAGTTGTTGCAAAACATCAGACGGCTCCAAACACCTTCCGTCGCTCGTTACTCGAAAACTCTCGCCTCCAGCCGTAGAAGGTTTCTTTCATTTTCCTCCGTAAAAAAAAAAAAGATAACAAGTAGGTGTTTTATAATAATTGAGCAACCCTGAGTCGCCGGGCAAAGTACAAATTTTCGGCTGCTCCTTCATCGGGCGTTGCACTCGCCATTAGTCGTGATCCCTACTCCAACCCTATTCATTTCCACCCTCATTATTTACATATACTTCATTTGCTCGCGGATAACATCCACTTCTCTGAAAAATTTAATTCGCATCCCCCTGGCACCGGCGGTCTGCAGTCTACCTGAGCAACGACCCGAACTTCTTTATTCCCAGTCTGAGCTCTCCTAGTTAAAGACGCTTGAGCAAGCAGAGATAACGGAAGGCGACGCATCTCTATGTCTCAACGTGCAAGACCAATTGAATGCGAATATCTGTCAAACGTACTTACCGAACCGTATCGATAATCGTACCTGTATAATAAACCTGCAATGCCTCGCCAGTTCCTTCCTCAGACATTTCTATACAACGATCATCCAAGCGAGTCTCAAGAGGATAGACCCTTTATTTGCCTCTCGTCGTCTTCGTATTTCTTCATATCCGCGGCCAAGAGCCCCTTTTCTCTCATGAGTCCTTGACCAGGTATAAGGGAGGATCATCCCCTGGATACGCGGCCTCATCAGTGACACGATTCGACTGGAGGAACGATTAAGTAAAGAAATTGTACGAGGGGTCGAAACTTCAGCTATCAGGGGCTAATAGTATTCTGTCTTGGTGAATTCCGGGGAGTACGTTACCAACCCCTGTGTATAGTCGAAAGAAGGTTGCAGAGGGTAAAAGGGGAGGAGGGGGGCATCTTGTGGGAGAAAAAGGTACAGCCTCGGCCTGGGGGTCCAGGGGGCGATGTACTCGGAAGGAGCATATAACCAGTAAGGGGAGGCTGCTGTGGAGTAATGTACGCCAGACTGGGCTATAAGGGGTATGTCGTAGTAGTGGTCGTCCCTTTTCAGCTTGCAAGCCCTACCAGGATTTTGGCACTGAGCTTAAGAGCACCGCCTTAATCTCTGCTTGTCCAACCAACCTTTTCCCCGTCTTCCCTCTCCTTCCCACTAGACTTTCTGCTCTGCCGTATGTCGCAAGCTCCTCAAACTTCGTCCTCGTCCTTTATACCGGTGGCTCTTGTATTTTTCGTTTTTTTCTTTTCTTTCCCTTAAAGTCATCACGAAAGCACATGCCTTTACTTTTTAATTTTATTTAACTGCCGTGCTGGCCCTTCGGGAACGTATTCCGCTTTTGTCCTTGGAAACACCAAAAACTTACCACACTACAGATAAGTATACGGTACGCTAAAGGTTTATCCGGGCACGTTGTTTTTCTTTGCATTAGAAATAATAAGACACGCTGGAGATTAATTTGAAAGCGTGTAAAAGTATTGTTCATATATTTATTAAATCGTAAAGATAAATTTTTTCAGCATTTATTTATTATTGAAGAGAATTTTTAAATCTCCCGGGAATACTTGGCAATTACCAAGGGTCGAAGGGTTTCGTACCCTTAGTTTCCCCTGCTGTACCGGGGTACACGTTTCTGAATGCAGATCAGACCTGCACGTGTTACGAATAACACGTAGATGTTCCTGAATTTCCCTATGCATATCGTTCCCGACCTCACAGCACGACTATCTGGTACGACGTCAGTGGTATCGTGTGCACGAAATTTAAAAGCGATGCCTCACAGGTTACAGACACGTTAATAAATCCATTTGATGGCGGTCCCGCGATAAACGTTTGAGTAACGATACGTGTAAACTGATGGATCGTCACTCGATGCCGGGTTCGACGCTGAAAAATGACAATGTCATTCGCGATCGGCAGAGCTCCGCGAGTAGAAACGTCAGTTACGTCATTCGGATAAATTGATAATCGTCACAGACACTTCGTTCCGTCGAAGCGAATCATCGGGACGCAAAGGAAGATTGCACTTAGCGAGATCGAGAAAAAAAAGAGTTCATTAAGCTGAACTAAAAACAGCTGCACTCTTCGAGTGCATCTGTCAGTATCGAGAGGGAGTGTTGTGATTATGCAATTAAGTGATATATGATTGCGCAACGAGGACGTTTTGCTCAGTGCCAGATACGTGGACGGGACTTGTCTTTGCGTCGCTAAATTTTAATCAGGAAAATGCTTCGTACAATGTCTTGATGTGACAGTCGCGATGGGAAAGGGAGAGAGAGAGAGAGAAGAGAGAGAATACAAAGGAGGTGTAAGAATGGACGAGTACGAGAGAGAAAAGAAAAAAAAAAATAGTGGCGCTTGAGTGGTATGGGAATGTAGAGATGAATTGTAGTATTGTTAAGTGTGCGAATGCACCACGGAAAAAAGCACTATTGTCAGTTTAGCATGCTCTTCCCGGTGCAGAACGAGCGGCATGGTTAGGTGGAAAAATTTAACGGCGCACATCAACTTTTGCAGTGTTGCGACTAACAGTGCGGTGCTACGAGCACAGATGGCACCTCGGTCGCTGAATTCCGGAAATTAATGCGAAGATAAAGCGTGAAAGGCGAAAGAAAAATTTTAAGACGTCTGGATGAATTCACGGATTACGATTAGTCAGTGGTTCTCTGTCGTTGGCAATCGAGTCAGTGTTCAACTGGTCTCTTGATATTTTACGATTTTTTTTCAACGCCTGTTTTTCAATTCTACAAGATACAAACAATTCGCAAATTTAGGCACGTTAACTGCCTTTGTGGATGAACGTGCGACGTTTTAATGTAACTTTATTGCTGGTTTCGAGCGGATAGGTACGAGGAACAAGGATCTTTTATTTCAGGTAGCTACGTGAAGTTTCTTCAGTTTCGCAATTTATATAAATCAGAGGACTGCCGATCGATTGTAGATGAAAACGGATGATGAATATATATAAATATATATATATATACACACACATACACTAGTATATATAGTGCATAGTGTACAGTGGGTGGGTTCGTTTTGTTCCAGAGCTGTTACGATTGACGCGATGAATAAGTCAATGGCAGCGCCTTTGTTTCCCTTTTGTCGCACGATAGATTCTTTTCGGGTGGACTGGAGAGAGAAATTCGATATTCCAACTACGTTCCGTCCCTCGCGGTGGCAGTTTTAACAATTAGAATACCAAGTCGAGACAATTTCATTTCTCCGAATGGGAATGAAAATGCATTAAGCCCCAGAGTTCGGTCGTTTCTTCTTGTTTTAATTCGGCGCTGGAATATGAAATTAGTCCTGACCCCTTTCGACAGGAAATTGATTGTGTCAATTATGCAGATGCCGTAGAAAATCGCTATCGCCCATACGGCGTTGCAGGGTATGAAAAGTTTATACAAAGAATATGACAATCCTCCATTCTCATCTCCTTGGCAAATACGTATCTCTCGTATATCGATAACACAATATGCCAATTATCTTAAGTCTCAATGACTGTGCGGTAAATCCAGTCGGCCCGCCGAGCCTCGTTGAGCCGTAATAATAATAATTACGCTTAGAAGTTGGCAAAGCTGAAATCTCAGGCGTAGTTTAAACTCGCCCTTAGGCAAGAACTTAATAATATTAGACCGCGGAAATTCGCGTGCAAATAATGGTTAATTAAAAACGATATACCGGGACGTACTGAAATGATGACTTCTTCTTTATACATATACGTATACATATACATATATACGCACATATATATGTATATACATATATTGTATAACTTGTAATATGTATAATTCAAAGTTCCTAACGTAATCTTAGACCCTCGTCAAAGCTGCTACCCAATACGTGCATTTGGAGCATTTCCAAGATCCGATGCACATTACTCCTCTAGTTAATGTCTGGCGACTAGTTTCCATAGCACGTCTGACCTGTCACTGGTCATTTCCACTGAAGTACAGTCAGAGCAATTAAACTGGAAATGACATCCGAGTATCCCATACACCTATAGCACCGTCTAAGCTCAATTCTGGTGTACTAATAATATAGCATAATCAAATTGTACCAGAAGCCCATCGTTACTGTACTTAAATTTCATATTGGATCTTTCATACATAAATTGCCAATTGACATTGGAACGCGTGACGGAATAAATTTTGCGCCTCGTTCCGCGAGACAGTGTCCTGTTGCCCGTTGACTTTTCTATGGTGGATTATCAAACAATAATTTTGATTTGTATTATGAAACGAGGATTAACGACGGTTGCAAGTATAGGCACTGAGCTCGATGGCCCAATGGTACTGCAGAATGAATAACTGGGGACGGCAGTGATCCCGGCGTCGTCAAAGCGGGCACAATGGAGCCGCAATGGAGCCGCAATGGACAAATCCTGCTGTGCTTGTTCGGCCGATTCCACTTGCGTGCTGGCGGCAGTTTTGTTGAAACGGTGACGGACACGGGCAGGTCACGGTGTTATAGGATTTTTGCGGTGACGCTGGGTGCCACTCGGTAGGGCGGGGGGGCAGGGGGGCAGGAGGGGTCAAGAGAGACCTTTATGGTGATGTAACTTTATACTTGACTACGTTTGTTAATGGAACTCTCGGTGACAACGTTGTAACGTGAAATATCGCGAAGCGAAAAAGCGACGAGTAATTGAATATCTGCGGAACGAAATTTTTGGAGATTTCATATGAATGTTATTTGCGATCTTGCTTAGGGACTGAAAATTCATGAAAATAATTATTATACGGTAGTACCTGCGATAACGAGAATAATGAAGTATTTCATGATATTGGATCGAAGATGTCGTAGGAGGGATATTTATTGGGTTGGTTAATTATAATGGTTTTTTTGTATCTTTGTATATCGTTGTTAAAATTAATTTTTAATAAATATTGCATCGCTGGTCAGATTTTACGCGAAATCTCTTGTAACGATTGAAGTTAAATTGACTAATAAGCTGAAAGATTTAATGACGAATACTAAGTAGGTAATTAGCTCGAGAGATATCACTAATGTAAACATTAATTAAGTTATACGAGTACGACAGATGCACAGAGACTGTATATGGACTCCTTAGTTGGCGTAATGGCATTCAGTTGGAGTTACAGCAGCCGCGACGTAATACTACTTTTCTTTCTTTTTCCTTTATCTTCTTTTTTTTAATTCATGTGCCTGGTAATAAAATTTAACACGGAGCGCAATGCAAAGCTACTTTGGCACTGCACAACTCTTTGTACGGTTTCGCCGAGGGAATATAATGAGAGAACGACGTCATACCCTACCCAGACGTCATCTCATTAAAGACAACTTCACTCGGTTCTCAAGTTTGTAATTTTAATTAGTCAAAATCCAATTGAGTTTCGTGTTGCGTCGCATCCCTCTCTGTTATCGCGATCGGGCCAAACTTACGAAAGCGAAACGATTCAATTATTCGTAGGATACTCGAAAATGGATTCGAGGCTCACCATTCTTGTACCAATATCGTGGATAGGTTTACCGTAATATATTTCGATATGTCGAAAAGCTTTGTTGAGTCCGCAAAAAGATACGTAGTACAGTAATAATTGTCGTGAAAATTAATAATAATTTCATTAAAGAACGATTAGTTGTTAAAGATGAAACATAATAAATAAAATTGTCACGCTTATATAATTTTCTCAAAATTTTCAAAATCTAAGTCGTAAAGTACGGATGAAGTAAGGGACTTAGAAAAAAAAAAGCAATTTAGTCGTAAACGAAACTAAAAAGTACACGAGCACCGAGCGACGTCAGCTTTACGATTTGTAAAAGCGAACAATGCGACTTAAAGAGTCTCGTAATAAGTATAGCAGACAATTAAATGGGATCAATTGTTCTTACTATGACTCGAGCATCGTTTTCACGAAGGAAGGTAAAACCAAGCGACACGGAGCACTCGAGCACGTGTCGTTGAACCGAATGGTTGGCTCGAAGCAAAACCAATACGTATGTACATAGGAGACGAAGTCCGCCATTAAAAATAGACACAAGGAGTGTTGGTTTTACAAACACGTAAAGTGAAAAAAAAAGATGAGCGAAATCTTGAGGAATCCGATTACGCCCTTAGGCGGCAGAGTATATAGGACAATTGTACCGAATCAGTTTCAGTCTCACGTAGCTGATATTCTGCACCACGTTCAGCCAACCTTCTCCAGGGGTGAAGAAAGCCCGAGTAGGTAGTGAGTATTGAGTACTGAACTACAGTGCCTTTCAGGAGGTTGGTACCTGTATAACGACGGCTTTGAGGTCGGTCTGGCGTCTGGCTTTCGTGTTGGAGATGCGATACGTATCAGCCTCTGTGCCGTTATTCAATTTGTAGGTGGGTCTTGTTGATTGTGCACCTAATGCCATTACTCTAGCCGCCACCTTACATAGAGACTGTTCTATTGCTCGGTAGAAAAACAATGCATTTACACTCATATCCTAGCCATGTACAGTCTCAGTCGAATTTTCGAGAATTTCTGTACTTTATAATGTTCTGACGTATATGATATCACGAATCAAATATGTACGTATATGTATACATATATACATTGTATAATGAAAAAAGAAAAATAATATGGGTTTTTTAACCGCAAGAAAATTCGTTCTTGAAGGAATGCTTAAAAGAGCAACGTTAAACTACTACGGGATAACCAGGTTGGGTTCAGTCAGAACATATGTGGTGGCGAAAAAGGTTTCCGCGACACAATGGTCGCTGCTGGGGCTCGAATCGACTGGTGCGGCTGGTTGTAAAAGTTGGAAAAAAAATAATGGCTACGAGATAAGAGTATAACTAGGGGCTCGCGTATGGTGTGTCACATATGTGAGCACGTGGTGACGTATTTAACCTTGACTCCAAGTAGTAGACAGCGTAACAAGGTAATTCCCTGGTTGTTTGGCGAGCGATGTAGAACGAGTAGGTGAATGGGTGAGCTGGCTAGGCACGTGTCACATATACGCGGTAGTTACTACGGCCACGTATGAATATGTGAATGAATGGAGAGAGAACACGTGTGGAGTCATGCCCGACAGGATTCTCACGCACGGCTAGTTTCTCCGTTCGGCGTAATTTTTGCTGAGACACGGTCGTAAGTGTTGTTGGGCTTTGAACGAGCTTTTTTGTGAAAGCGATGAAAGGGTTAGTTAATTATAATATTTTGATCTGGAAACTCGCGGCGGTGTCGATGAAATTTTATTTAAACAGATTCTTAGTGAAAATCAATCGTAACGTGGTTACGTGACCGTGCGCCGTGCGTGTGTGGGATTTTCATTTGATTTCTGATTATATTTTATGATTATAAAAGTGCGATATATCGCGGCATTGTATTATTCATAGAAGCATCGTTCTTCGTCAGAGATACGAACTTGCGATTCTGCTTAGGGAAACGTGTAAACTGCATACTAGATTTATCGGTGAGAGAACGATATGTTATTGTGCACAGGATTGCATTACTATGGCGCATAGTGCCGGTACGGTTTTGTCAGACTGTATTGTACAGTCAGTAGATATTTATGTGAAGTGCTTGAGGCATACGCTATTACGATGATAGACTATGAAATTAATGCATAAAAGATATACAGCTCGAGGAATATCGCAATAAACTTGTATAAATAATTGTGCTCATCAAGAGAAGAATATGCTCAGAAATTCAACCGGGAAAATCTCTAATTTTACTACTTAAAAATACATCTCCTGCTTCGCTTACGAACAGAACGGGAACTCGCGCAGGCAACACGATACGGTACTACCCGGCAGGCAAACAGGCAAACAGGAGGTCCGGGTAGGAGAAAGGCTAGAAAAGCACTTTCCACTATTTCCTGGAGGGACGAGTGCGCCTGAAGGTTCATTCGTTACCCGGGACGTTTAAATGGTTAATTTTTACGCCGACGATTTTTACTTGGGTTTTTGCCCACTCCGCTTTAATGTAAATTTATTTCTACGGAGTTAATTACGCGACACTAATTTTTCGCCAACTTTGTTCACGACGCATACTAGAGCAGCTTACTATCCAACTTTCATCTTGAGTACCGTTTCAAGTCAGCCTTGAGGCTGTCTCGCGGATATAGAAGTGCCAAAGAAATTTCAATTTCCTCAAAGATCTCAAGCTGACCGCCAATTAGCATTCGTCTTTACGTCTTCTTTGTGTCACGATCTCCTTTGACTCGGTATAATTCTTCGTTAAGAATTTTTCGCAAAGTTCATCCCCACCCGCTACGGAAATAAATAAGCATGCCTGAAAAGTATCACGTACCGGAATATTACGTACCGGTACCATTTCGTGCGGCGCCAAGTAGACCAAAAGGAAAGAAACCCGACTTATAAGTTCATTCGGATAACTTCAAAGAGTTCAACTTGATCCCCGTAGCTCATAGCGCGTACTTCAGTACTGTTATGTAGTCCGTAAAATCGCCGGGATTAATAAAGCGATCGATGGGAGATCGAGTGTCTCGTAATGAAAGTAAGGAAAAAAACAGAAATGGGAAATGGCCAACTGAAGAATTCCTGTCGCAGTGTTTGAGGCGGAATTGGCGAGTTTTTTTTTATTCTCAAGGCAAGTCCTCAAACCTGGCCAGGAGACGTCATTGTCTCTGGAATGAAAAAGGCGCACTTGGTCGCAGATGCTCCTTTCCTCGGCGAGTCTCTCCTCCTTCGTTTCCTTCTTTCATTTATCTTTGTTGACTTCTTTTCTCTTTTTTTTTCTTTTCCTTCCTCCGTCGCAATCGTCGTGCGCGAACTAAGAGTCGCTGTACACTCGCCAAGAGCTATAGGTATATCCCGTTAATTGCATTGCAAACCGGCCGAGCCTGAACAGAGAACTTATCCAAACAATACCGCGCCAAGTAGATAATTGCAAATTAACCCAGTTGAGATAGGGCAATTAGGTGGATACGAGGTCCTCGCGTGGCATCGTTACATTTGTCTTTATTTGCCGCGAGCGCCTTGAGATTTTGCAGCTTCGAGCGGAGACGCGACATTAATATTACTTAAAAGCCTGAATAGTCGCTGTATGTACCCGCACGCGTTTTGTCGCGGCTTTAAAACGAAGCAAGATTCCCCGTTGCATTCTTCGGTGCATCGGTACAATCTGACTTATGCAACCAAGCGTCCCAGCATCCGGGTGGTGCATCGAAGTCAATCTAGTAAGTAGGTTACGAGCTTGAGAAACCGCGACAATTTCATCTACTTCTATGCAAAAAGATCACAAAACGGCTCCACTCGCTTTGGCGCGCGTATGGCGTTGTGCTGCCTTTTGAAATTTTTTCTACGTGTAACACAACGTTCCCGAGTACGGAGTGTTTCGAGTTTACAGAAAGAAAGAGAGAGAGAGAGAGAGAGAGAGCGGTAGAATAGGTAAAACACTTTTAGTCGCGAGGACAAGTGCATTTTTTTTCCATTATATGGAACAGCGTGTCGCAGAGACGTTTTCATGCAGGCAACGTGTACGGAGGAAGAAGAGATCGAAATATGCGACGGGGTACGGGTTGCCCCGGGGCGGTAAGGGGCTTTCTGGCTGGCTGGTGGGTTGCCAGGGTAGGAAATGGATGGTAGACTTGAGAGGGGCGGCGGGGGGTTGGAGAAAGCGGAAAACGAGGGTTGTAGAGGGCGAGTAGCATAGGCGGGGGGTAACGTAGGCGTAGCGATGATACGTGCGTAGAATAGCCCCGGCGGTTTGAACTCCTCGGAGATTTGGCTCGGCGAGTGAAGGGGAGGCTTCTTCATCCCTTTCTCAGTCTCACCCTCGCTCAGACCTATATATCCATGTCTGTGAGTCTCTCTCAGTCACCCCCTGTACCGTTTCTCATGCGACTGCTATCCTTTCTCTCTTTCCTATCCACCTCCCCCCCAAGCCCCCGAAACCCTATTCTCTTTCTCCCTCCATTTCATCAGCCCCTCACTGGTCCTCTCGCACTTGCACCCCGACGCTGCGATGGTAGCGAGTATAGGTGCGCGAACGGGGATGACTACCCTCGGGGCAACAATCTTAAAATATCACCCCGTGGTGCCGTGGCGTGAGTTATCGCGGTATTTAATCATCCCCAATAAGCTCCATTCCGCCCCTTCTCCCTGTTCTCTTTTCGCGACCGGCTTCCAAGAACTCGTCGGAATGATCCACGCGATCATTAGCGACCATCCTCCTTATTCTGGCACACGATGAAATTCGAGTTGATAACCTCATTCCTCATATCTACGTATCCTATATGCCATGGAGCCTTCTGTAAATAAAAATCGACTGATCGTCGTATACCCATTTTGGAAAGGGCAACACGTGTTTACGAGGATAGGGCTGAAAAGTAAACGTATCTTCAAACCAGGATTGCCGCCGTTATCTAAAATCCTTCGGGAACCTATAATCCATTCGCTTGTGCAAATGCGGTCAGAGCAATCCTGCAAACGTATCCGTTTGAATTTATTTGTCCTGGATTTTTCTTAGAACACAAAAGCGGTCCTGCTGCTGCTCCTGATCCACTGGGTAAGAGGGTATCAGGGGCTAAAGTAAGCACAACGGCTATGGGGGATGAACAAATTCAGCAGAGAATATGAGATCCTCAGGATCGTTAAATTCAAACTGTAAAATCAGGTAGACTACCTTAGCTAGTAGGGGTTGGTAAAGCTTTGCATCCCTAGTGGTTTCGCGATATCGAGCGCAGCCTTAAGCGAACGAACTCTGAGGGAGTTTAACCTTCGATGTACATACTTTACTATATACGATTTAATAACCTAGTAATACACAGTGTTATATACGTCTATATACTTGTGTATAGATGTATACTCGTAAGATGTTTCTATGCAAGCAACACGTTTGAGCTCAAAGAGAATTCTAAGAGCGAGTTCAGAAACAATAAACTGGTAACTAGTCAAGAATCTGAGGACTGGTGGATAGCTACCCTTACATAGGTACGAAAATCTTGTGTACTATATTTGAAGGAGACACGCTTAATAATCCTTTTAGCTGGAAAACCAGGAAGGTAATATACATATATAAATACATACATTTAATACCTATGTATACAGCTGCCGGCAGAAACGCTCGGAAGTCAGAAACACAAAGTTGCCCAGTAACAAAAACCTACAGTCGGGCGTTATCTTGAGGTCAAAAGTTGCTGGGTAGTAGCCCTAGCTAATAAAAAACTTGAAAAGATTAGCGCGAAAGACACGTGAGAAGACGAGGATTGACTTTTTATTATGGTATACATATACAGAGACGACCAGTATGGTGGCAAAGGAAGTGACTTTATTTGAAGCACGACGGCAGTCAGTGGGAAGCGGCCTATACCGTAAAACCTAAGAATAAAAATAAAAGTAATAATCAAGGAAGAGGCTGCGGATCTTCACACCGAACGAAGTCGCGAAGCGGATGGCGTGGCGTCGGGACGCTGAATAGGATGGCGTTAAGCCAATGTTCGCGAGCTGATGCTGGCTCCGCCGGTCCTATTGCCTGCGCCATCCAGCTACTGTTACCAAAGTCTCTAGTAGCTATAATAGCAAAAAAGAGGACAGCCATCCCGGAGTACTCGACTCCTTCGGGATCCTTCTGAGACGGGCCAGAGAGACGCTCCCGAGGTTATCCTGTATTTGCTTCTGTAGATTCGGTCAGGACGAGTCTAACACGTGTGAATTTATTTGCCGGGTGCAAACTCACCGTGGCCCAAGTTCCCAGCGCAGTATGCGCCGTCGACCCCATATGTACTTCGGATACCTTCCCCGTATGTGATATACTATATTTATATAGAAGCATGTAGTATATATATCTACGATCCAACCCAGGCACCAGCCCCTTCCTCGCCCTTTCAGCTCGATTCTTTCAGCTACTCCGCAAAAGTTTACGTGTCTGCACGCGGATAGACGTAGAATTTCCCCCGTGAATTGCCGACGGATGTATAACGATTCTTCGAGGGGTATGAAAGTGTCAAAGCCAGTGATTCGACAGACATAAAGGATCCGACACTCGTTTCCGTGCATAGACCATATGACTTGCGCGATGATCCCTGCTCAGAATTTTCCAGTGAATTATTTTCAAGTTACAAGGGGCAGGTAGGTCGATAGGTAAGTATCTGGTTAAGAGCGATGAAACTTCTTACAGAAGATTATATATCCAGGCTCTCTGCGCTTATTGCTTTTACCGAGTGACGATCCTCTTGGTTCTTGGATTGCGAAAACACAGTAACACACAGACTATCGTACACGGTTTCTTATTGGTCCTTTCAATGTGAACTTGTCTCGCATTCACGAACCTCGTCGCGTAGCGGAAGGTTTTTCAGACTGGCAAAGAAATCTTTGGGTCTATGCTTGGTCTATGGAACGATGAGGAACATTAATCACTCTATTGACCCTGGGTTAACTTATAGACAAGATGGTTAAAAGCACGCTGGTTACCAA
This sequence comes from Calameuta pallipes, assembly GCA_030142375.1. Lineage (NCBI taxonomy): Eukaryota > Metazoa > Arthropoda > Insecta > Hymenoptera > Cephidae > Calameuta > Calameuta pallipes. The sequence goes on from JARQSW010000315.1 coordinate 623,857, forward strand.
CGACATTGCCTTTAGGGACGTTCGATGGCCAATAATTTTTCCTTGCCATGTTAGGCGCTCTCGAGAGAAAAAAAAGTTAATCGACTCGCTGTGCCCCGAACGTCCCTATTAAACGGTAAAACATGTGTTTGGTGAAAGGAAGAGGAATAAGGTCTTTCCTTTATGTCAGCAAGGTATGCCTGTATTGATTTCACGTTAAATAGGAACTTGGTTGCACGCTACCGCCGCTGTACGCCGGGTTTATGTACATTTTCAATAATATTAAAGATACTTCCTGAGATAATGGATCATAAAAGGATTTACTGCTGCGCCTGCCTTCGGCATGGAACGAGGCGATAAGTGCGGCTTATTGATCTTTCTTTTTAATGCATTTCTCGTTACTGCTTTTCGTATGTTTACGGTATAAAATAAAAGTGATATAACAATGATAACGTTATTTCTGTCAATTTTCGTAATTATCGTATATGGATATACGTGTGTGATATCAATAAGACATTATTACGTATCATTGATATTTTATGTGTCCTTTGGCTAAATTTTCTGATTACGTCCAATTTCACGTGTGTACTTTGACGATGGGAAATATCGAGGCGTATCCTTTCAACAAGTTCGTTTGATTTTCTCGAGAAATACGTTATGAAATTCCTTTCATGAATTCATACTGAATTCAGGGACGAAACGATATTACGCACAGGTTATGGGTCGCTGATAAATGCGATCTCTTCGTCGAAGGGTAAAGTTTCCCTCACTCTTGCGCATCGTCGTTAATAGGTGAGCGCAAAAGTTTTTAATTCACTATCAAGATGCAAATTTTCTTGTCCGGGCCAAAGCAATTTATCCATCCTTTGAGGTCGATGCTACTTCCCTAAGTAGCTTGAACGCTTAACTTTTATACCTACGCGAAAAGCCGATAACACCAAAGTCTACACCGAGTGAAAATGCTGTTTAGATATTGCTTGGCGTTGCAATGCCACGAGAAAATCCTCTTTGCAGATGGAAGAATGGGCTGAACGGCAGACCCACGGGTACATATAGATACGAAATTTGTATACTATAAATATGGGACTAGTATATAGTTCGAAAGTATATATAGGAACACGCCTTAATACTTAACCTCGCATACAGAAGGGTTGACGCTTTGACAATGTACCAAAGATAGGATAGGGGAACTTTGGACCCCTCATGCAAGTAATACCGTATACGTAGAGACCCTATATGCATATATAGGGTCTTTTGACTAGAATGAAAATGGTCGACTGCATGAAATCCAGAGAGAAGGACTATTTTAATCAGGTGCACCTAAAGGTGCATTCTGCGGGATGTTATCGTCGGTAAGTTAACCAGCTCGGCAAGTGCATTTAAATGAAGGGCATATTTTGGCTTAATTAGTGCCCCGACGAATTTTCGGGGAGAAACCGGGGCATGGGTAGCTTTGCCATAGTGGCTATCGGTATATTCTGCTATGTATTTACATTGCTCTGGGGGTGCGCGGACGAAATATGCAAAACAGATTATCTAGGCAACTCGCGTGTGGTTTGGGATGGACAGGCTTTTCGGTGCTACTCCCAAGTCGTAGATTATTCATTAAAGGGATCTCATTTATAAGCTCGACGTAATTTCGAAATTTAATACGCAGTTGTTCCATAATAACGTCCCTGTAAAATTAAGCGTGTTCGTTAAATAATCGGCGCGTCCTTCCTCCCATACGATTTTACGACCGTCAAGATAAATAATACGGCAAGCCATATATTATGGGGGTTTATGGATATAAACGCGGAAACAGACAATTTTTTCAATTCGCATTTTTCACGATTCTCCGCATTTTGGATTGGAGTTCAAAAAAAAATTCAGAGGTAAGCGCACTGCCATCTAGTCTTTAATATCTCGCGACGTATGCGCGTGAAACTTTACGCAAATACCACTTTAATTAGACCGTGTAAGGAAGAATGGGCCGGTTTAGGCACTTGCCAATGGCGGTTTCTCATTAAAATGAAAATATTCACGAAATCGTCATTTAACGACGGGTCGAGTAAGACGACGCCGAAAGGACATCGGGACGTCTACAAAGTGTGCGTTTAACTCGGAGCTTTAATTGGAGCCCATTTTTATCCGGCAACTTGACGATCCATAAAGGTTTATGATTGGCCAAGAATACCACGTGAACTGTGCCATTCGCTGAGCAATTCGCGACCTCTCTCTCACCTCGAACGTTTCCATTAAAGAATTGAAAAGATAACGGTAAATGATAAATGGGGATGATGTATACATACATACATATAAAAGATATCTGCAAAACTTTAAGGACCCGTAAAGACGTCCCTGGTAAGGTATCTTTAAGATGTCATACACCAGGATATATCGTTTCCTTGGTAACGCACTGGCACAGTGCTGTACACCAGGTCGTTATAACAATTACCCTACGCGGAGAGTCATGGCTGCAGCTTCTATCCACGAGCGACTCTTGCTTTATGCCCGGAAACTCTACCGGCTCGATTTGCATAACCACCTCAGAAATTACAGACGCATACATTATGGTCTCGCATTGGTACGGGATACGTCCGATACTAATTCACTTGGCTTGCTATTAATTTACTAAATACGACGCGCCGTGGGTATTAAAAATCCTTTTAATCTCACCAGTCGTATACCGTACACGTTGGACGATTACGATCAGCTACCCCCTTTTTTTATACCAATTGAGATATACGGTACAGATCTCCCTTTGTCTCGTACAGAATCACCGAACAGCGATCTCACGTAGGGTACAATATTGCTTGGCGTACAATGTTTTTCCGTATTACGAAATCCTATAGAAAATTTAATCCGTGTGAAGATTCAGTGTGCACTGTTAATATAATTCGTGCGTAACAGTACGTCTAATGGTGCTTCGCGTAATCCCAGTAAGTATCAAAGAAATTTTCGAACGAATTAACGGACTCATAAAAATGCAGGGAACGTCTCTGTCTCGTCGTTTGCGAAATTCGGGCTGCTTGCGGTACAAGTGTACATGGACAGCAAGAGTTCAGCTGGCGCTCTGGATGCAGTCAACAGGATAATAAAATCTAAGTAATGTCAGTACCCATAGAATTTCGATGGTTTTATTCGACCTGACGCCGGACCCCTCTCGGGAGACACACGCGCTCATTTATATGCAAATCGCTTCGTCATTCGAAAAGCATAACTCTAATAATTCGATATCAACCCTCGGAATCTGAATAGGGGTAGCAGGGTAACCGCGGGAGTGGAGTGGTGAGTTTCTCGAGATATTATCTACCCACGTTCAAAGTCAAACCCCTTTCCTGCTTATTTCACACGCGTGTGAGCACACACCATGGGACGTCGGGACGCCCGACCACAAAGCAGACACGAGATTCAACTCGGTCTTATCTTTTCGAAGTCTGCGAAGAGAGAATTAAAATTTTAATATAAACTCCAAATTCGAACATTCAGTGAATTTTCTTTTTCCTTCGCGTCTATACAAGATGTGTTTGTCGCATTTATGCATCACGTATGTACACATTACAATTAGTATACTTGATGGACGAGAAAAATGATATCCATGACTTCAGAGGATATTTTTAGGAAAATGTGAATTAACGCTATTTTAGTATCCTTTATTATTATTATTATTACGCCTAACTTGCTACTCCTGCAGAATCCGGCACTCTTTGATGATCCACAGTTTATCTTATGCCATAAGTTTCCTTCGATAAAGCGTTTTGCGGTTCTAGTTGTTTGTTGACTCCCATATTCCAATCAAGTAACGAGTATCTTCCGGGTTAAAGTTGAACTTGTTTTTCGTGAAAAGGAAAGCGAACGATCCCGTAATAATTAAAGCGTGAAATTCATTTCCGTCATAAATTTCCGATTAGTCTCGCGTCTTAATTATATTATTCCCATTATCCGAGCCGGGGCATAATTTGTAATTATACCCGCTGTTAAAAGTGAATCGATGACACGGTTAGATAAGAGCAGATGCTTAATGGATCCTGTCATTTGGTTCCGCTCGTGTTCCGTTCACTCCCTCACGGTTTGTTGTTTGCCCAGCAAATTTCCCAGGGAGGACCAATGATTAATCTCGCAAGGGGCCACGCATCCCCAACGTTTCTGACCGTACCCAGTCCTTTACATGCGTATTACCTACGTTCCATTATACCCGACCGTGACCATAATACGTTACAGCATCCCGCCGAAACTTGTTTATCGTCGATAAGGTCCCAACATTTTGCTTTATGATAATGCGTCAACGAGCACGTGAATGCACAGCCACTCCAATGGAGCTGGGCCAGGAATAATTCCGAAATATGATATTATTATCCTCAACATATAAATATATGTATATATGTGTATATAAAAATCGTATAAGAAGAAAAATTAATTAATTATATTCCCAGATATACATATATAATACATGTAGATCATACTTATTTGTCTATACAAAAGACAAACCTCATTCCGGCAGGAAGGTCGAAGAGGAAAAAGAAGAAGAAAAAAATGAAACCAATAAAGTAATAAAGAAAATAAGAAGCAGACGTAAAGCAGTAGAAACCAACGTGGAAGAGCTCCTCAAACCCATGCGGTATAAAAGTGTCCTCGTTACAGCAGTCGAAACCGTCTCGGTGCGCGTATCGCGTTCCACGTTAACTTTCAACGACGCTATTTCACCGTAAATGGAGTTTAGTGCTCTCACAGGGTTGGGTGTGGGAGCACTGGTTCACAAGAGCGCGACCCTACCCCGTGTCACGGTGTACACGCGTGCTATTCTCCTCTACGTACCCGTAACGTGTATGTGTTCTTGACATACGTTATATAACGCTCATACGTACAGTGGACGTTTGTGGGCACAGTGTAGCAGTGGAGAGGTCACAATGGAGAGTGGAGGTCATAACCTGTGCCTCCTAATTCATTTAATTATCTTAATGTAAAATTACGACTGGCGCCGTGCTGCACTATATGGACTTTGCCGGTTAACTTTATTCACATGATCTCGGCACGATAGGGACGAAGACGTCGCGACGCATCGAGCAGCCGTATACGTGAATTTGCTTAGTATTAGCTGGATATCGTTAGGGGGATGTAACTGGGTACCATTGGTACTTTCAGCCATTTTGTTTTTTACCCTCGGGGACCAATCGACAAGAAACTCCCTAGGTCTAGGCTGAGGTCCTTTAAGTTTCCTACGGGTGTTTCTGTCTGATAAAGCGTATGAGGATTGTATGGGTGGGTAATAAGCTGGGTTCCTATGTAAATAACATTGGCTGGTTCTTAAGTCGGGCGACCCCTAAAACTTGCAGATCTATTATCGCACGGTATAAGAACGTGACTCGGAGACAGTTTAATGCGAATGGCGATAGAGGCAAGAGGGGTCTAGGAGGTGAACGCACGGGGTGAAAATTTAGGGACGAGAACGTCCCTGCAGTGAATGATGGAAACTCCCCGAATGGCGGTCAGTCGTTAACGAAGCACGTCGCACCCCATGAAACATGGAAGTCCGCGACAGTAACGGGAGGGACTATAACTTCGCTGCGATCGTGCAAATAATAATGAATATTTTTACGGTCACCCGGTAATCGTAATCCCGTAATGATGAAAGAATGTGGGACCAATGAGAATTAGGGCATGTGAACTGGGGTAACGAAAGTTGTTATGCTTCCTTCAGCTCCTGGACCATGACACGTTACTCGAGCCCTGGTATGACTGTCATTAAGCAGTCTATGGGGCTTAATGACTTTTTTTTTTACATGTCGTTAACAATTTTAATTTCTGTTATAACTCTCATAGGGAACTATTATGTGGGGGCTGTAGGAATTTTGTATTATCTGAAAAATTGTGTAACTCCGATATTTTTTCATATCAGTGAATTTGACGTATTCGCATGAAATTTTCACCCTTCAGAAGTAACATGACGAATGTCTACCAGATCTTTGAATTGGGAAATATAATGCTTTGTATTTTGATATAAATTCGACAAATGGGTAATCGCGTATCCTTGTGTATGGAGCCCCTGTCAATCTGCAGGCATCCCCTGACCTTTCAACAGACCCTTTAATATCCGCTCTGCGAACACATTATTTACCTGCCAAATAGCTTCGTTTCGGTATGCGAAGGCGAGCAGAGGTACGAGAATAGGGTTGTGCAGTGGGGCGATAAAAAATTAGGGAAAAAAAGTGATATGTCCAATATTCCGGGATTATTCGGTTAAACGGAAGAATTGAAACAAAATAACGGGGTCCATTGGATCTGACACTCGATTCAGGACGTATTCTGGGGGTCGTAATTAGGAACGGTACGAAACCACGTGAAAGGGAAAGAAAGGGAAATAAAGTTGAGGAGAAAAACGTTATGCGGTTTGCGGGTTATAACTATTTCTCCTGGGCGAGGAGCGCAGGGAAGGTTCAATGGCGAACAGTAAAGTTAACGTTGCTTTCAAAGGTGAGACGAAGCGCATTAACTTCGCTCAATCAACTCCAGAGACCACTAAGTCGACACTTCCCATTAACGGACTTAATATAGAGGTGCCAAGTACTAATAAAAGTATCCAAGTGCGTTAAGGGGCATGTTGACCTCTGGCGGCCATCTTGATTTTTGACGACTAAGCGTATATGAAGGCTACTTTATCATTTCTCTTTGTAACAAATGACATTTGCGATACGACTAAATGACTCTTGAGGGAAAAAAAGGAAAATTTTGAAGAAATTAAAAAAAAAACTGAAAATACGTTTGTACAATTCACTAGATTTTTTATCGATTTGCTCGGGCTGTTACACTCGATAAAAATATCATACGTATATTGGTAGTATTTCTTTCTTTTGAATCATCACCACAATTTAGATGCCAATATATTTCATACATTTTAGTACCGCTTTCGCAACAGATAACAATGAAATACAAAATAGCAATCTGACATAAAATTTTTTATGTGCATCACACCGGAAAACACTACGCTTTTATCTTGCTCGTTCAGTATTTTCCGTTAGGAAAATGTTACGGCAACGCACATTAGTAAATAGCTTTAACGATGATGTAAGCTTCTGAAGGCTTAGTTAGCACTTTTTTTTTACAAGCAATCATTCATACATTGTACATAAAAAATATTTTTCATACAAATTTCCCAAACACCTACGTCCACGTATTACGAGTGTTGCCAACACAGAAATTATTGGCTGCAGGAGTGTTTGCCTTGAATGAAATTTTCACGAAAAATACCGTGCACGGTATGGATTACGAAAATTGTTGGTTTCAACTGCAAATGTAATTTTTCGCGCTGTGATACACGAGACCAAGCGTTACATGCGCGTGTAAATGCATAAAATTAAAAACGACTGTTCTACGTCGACATAAACCTTTTAACGACCAATCCTGAGTATCGGTTTGTTCGTGCGCTTCGTATTGTTACGGGGCATGTAACCATGTTCCCTCCTTCACTCAAGAATTCCCTTTTAGACCCTCGCATTGATTGTCCTTCGCGTTTACAAATGTAATCGCAGCTGAATTTCACCTTAACAACTTTATCAATATCAACCTCATCCCCGGAAGATGTACATTAAACAGAACGTGATAAGTGCGAAACGCGATAATTATACCGGCAGAATTGGAAACGGAAATGGCGCGCTTTTCAAACTGTCAAAACGCCCAACGAGATGGAAGCACGAAACACGAAGCTGGAAGGTACGAAAATTGCGTGTATCGTTAAGGCAACGGGAAGAGCGAATGAGAGAATTCGCTGTGAGTTGCAAATTGCGAATTTTCGAGATTGATCGTGAGGTTTTTTTGGGGGGGGGGGGGGGAGTGAGACCCTTGCGGTGAAAATTTGAATCGACAACTTTTTCCCCAGCCGCACGCAGAGGCCATAGACCTACCAGCCAGTGCTGTTGTATTTCGTCTCTTGTTAAGGGTCTACCGAGAAACGACGAGGGTATATTATTTGGTTGTTTTGCAGACACAAAATTTATCTGCAAATTCTCTTTGAACTGGCGATCATTAACAGCAGCACCAGAGGCGCCGAATTTCGCGCCAACTTTACCCCCCCCCCCCGCCCCCACTCCCCGTAAGCTCGAATTCGGCTTCAAAGAAGAGACGTGCAAATAGCGAGGGCTCATCGCATTTGGCGAGCGAACGGGGGCTGCGTTTCGGCCAGAGTTCTGGCTGTTTCGGAAGTATCAGGGGGTTTTATAAGGGAGGTTCAGAAAGCCCTGCTTCGACGCTCCTCACAATTAATACTCAATGGGCCGCGCTAATCTCACCCCTCGCATACATCCGTCCCTTCCTATACCCCCATTCATCCATTTCAACCCCGTTCACATGCGAACAGATTTCTTCCTATCATTAACTCAATCGATTTATAGCTGCTCACTTACCCTATCGGGCAGCGTCCTTAAACAACTTCCTTTATCTTTACGAAACATCCATGACGCACTGTACTTGACAATTTGACTGACTTTGTTGCTTAATGTGCGTAATTTGCGGAGCCGGTACGTCACGGTTATGGTTCTTCTTTTAATTAGATACAGAAGCGATAATATTCACAGTCCATGGCCAATGCTCGTATTTCTGGCTTGTCCCTGCGATCGTTTTTACCACGTCGTATATCCTATTGTTTCGGCAACCTGTGGCGAGTTACCGAGTTAATGCACATAGGCTATAAATAACAAATGAACATTACGCGCGGCGTGTAACTATGATTTATGGAAGTAGCACGGGATAATGCTGGTTAGCGAGGCATGACAATCCTACGGCGGCTGAAATACGATAAGCGCCGTGTATAAGATCTAATCCCGTTAGAGGATAATCTCGGTGACATTGTGTTAGATTTTCGTTTGAAATTTTTGCAGATCCAACCGTTGCTTGGCTGCTTTGGCTCGAGAAGCCATTCGAAGGTCGAGCGTGCGCGGGACTCTGAGCAATTTCGATAAAGGATGAAATTCACTTCTTTTGTCATCCCCTTTGAGTGCTCGACTTTAATTTTTTCAGACAAGCTAGAAAACGTTATCGGAGAGTTCAACGTCGTAAAGAGCTTATATCGCGATTATATCGCGAGCTTCCTTCGTTCAAGAGTACAGAGGGAGGGAAGCAGAGTGTACGAAAGAGAGAGAGAGAGAGAGAGAGAACGGATGACAGAAAAAGACTCTCTCTCTCTCTCTCTCTCTCTTGCTTCGTACCACGGATCGAGGAATTGAAAAAGGAGAAGTCATATTCCTTCTCCCGACCATTGCAAAAAAATTGCAGTGTGACGTTTTGAAAAACGTAGAAGATGACTGAAAAATCGAAGCAGACGATTCTCTTTGAGGTTATAACGAAAGTCGGGGTTCTCCCTCTCTTCTTATCTTTCTCTTTCTCACTGGATAACCGGCTTTCAGCTTGTCCTCGCGAATTCCCGGCAGTTCGACGTACCTATACGCGCTGCCGTCGAACGCTCCTTTACCACTTATTCGCCCTCTCACGCGAAATACTTTCGCAAGAAGTTGCAAGGGCGTAAAGGCTGAATTCAATAAACGATACCCTCCGGCAACCGAGCAATATAATACTATATATATACATATATATGTGTGTATTATGTGGGCTGGGGAGGCACGCAAAAAGCGGTCGGTACCCCACGGGTTCCTGGTACAGGAAGTACGTAACAAAAGAACAAGGGAAGTCTACCCACAATGAATAATGGATAGACGAAATATGCTGAATCTCAAACTATAGGTACGGCCACCCCTCGCCTCCTTATGCTTTTGGGAGAGGAAGAAGATGAAAAAAAAAGGGCACGATGAGAAGTCCGTTCGATATATATGTAACGACAAAAAGCCACTCCTGTTTCTTCCTGAGAGGACAACAAAAAAATGATGAAAAAAACAAGTTCTTCCGGGGGTGACGAGGTGGAAATTTCGTGTAGTCCACCCCTGAACAAGTCACCGCCTCTCGTCCCCCCTCACAGCCACCCGCAATGAGACCGTGTGAAATCTTCGAACTGGCTCGTGTCCCTTCTACCCACGTGTCCCCCATTACGTATGCACACGTTTTACCGTCTGTTTGACTTCGCACGTAATTCGGCATGTTTGTCAAGTGTCTTTAACGACGTTCAATACTGACTTAGGTATTTAAAGGAAGCCTCTGTCCGTCGACATGTATAATCTCATATTGAAAAAAAATCCAGGGGTCCTCGTATACGTATCCATTTCCTAATAATACTTGCCAAATTTGATCCGCATACCAGTTTCGTGATCCGATCGGATTGTGCAATTTTCCTTAGCTCAATTTTCCTATGCAAATGAAAATTCGCGTGTACACTGAAGCTTTTCGAACGTTATACTTCGAGCATCATAGCCACTTCAGAAATTCACGAGTCTCGTCCCTGCCTATTTTCTCTGGCGAATGTTTGAGTGCCACTCGGAGTGCTGTTAACCAAAGGACGATGAAAGGGATTAAAAGCGTGATCCTTTTTGGCCTGGAGAAAGCCGCGCCAGGTACCAACCTCTACCCACCTATGCCAATTGAGAAGTGGCTGATTTCGCGTTGCCCTCTTCGCCGCAGGCGTTTCTCCTTTCACTTCGCGGCAAGTGACGACAGGACTCAATTGGCCAAACCTTTCTCTGACTATTCATTAGGAGCCTGCTGTATCCTATGTGTAAACGCATTAGCATCGGTAGCTACCATACTGGCATTATTATCGGCTGGTTTAACCGGGACTGAAGCATCCTCGGTGGTAGCGGCGCCTTTTGCCAAGCAAATGAGAGTAATTGGATAATAAAATAGCTCCACTCTGGAACAATATCGGGGGACAAAAAATAAGGCTGCTCGTGGACGGTACGGGATGGAACGAAACGGTGGAATAAAAGGATTTGCGCTTTATAATCGTGAGACTGTCTGGCTGCGATGAATGAACACTGCGTTTAAAAAAGATTGGGTCTGCAGGATGGCTGGCTGGATGGCTGGCTGGATGGCTGGATGGTTGGCTGGATGGTTGGCTGGCATCGTGCCTGTTCTCTCTTTTACTCGGTTCCTTCTTCACTGCCATCGTTGCATCGTATTCCGTCCATTTCTTAATGGACCTGCGAGCTAACTCGATCGAATACGTTTAATACGATTAATTATTCAAGCGGAATGAAAGACCCTGGCGAAAATTGGCTCTGGGTTTTGCGGCAGTTTGCAAATGCTATTGGCTTGTTTCATTTGGTCGTGTCACTTTTTGATTCGGGAAAGAAATAAAAAGCATTTACATAGACACACTGTATCCTATGGATTAAAACGTGCTTTATAGTTTATTCGAGTTTTCAACATTTTTACGAAAATCTCCATCGCGGCTTTTCGAGCGGGATAATATTTTGAGTACGGGCTTTTGAAACATTGATGCGTACGATCAAAGTATGATTAAAACGTGAAAACTTAGTCGTGCGATGAAAACTAAAAAAATATATATATAACGTTCCTGGAGGAAGAGCCTGTCAAAAATCTCTTTCTGCGAAAAAACAACCCTGTCGTTTTCACGCCAGCAGGTTCCATCCGTCCATTAGCGGGTGCATTAATGAAAAAAATACACTCCCACGTGAAATCGCGGTGCTAGTTTGATAGATGCACCCGTGACAGCGTAGTTAAAAGGCCGTCGAACTCACGATAACGGACTTGTCGTTTTTCACCTACGGATCGGTGCCCTCGTTCCGTCACGTCGACTGAAGCGTCTCAAATATTCGATATTCACGTGAAATCTTTCTTTTATATACATATACACATATACACGTATGTACATATACGTAAAAATGTAAATACACATACTATATATTTATTTCTCAATTCCCCTTCAGATTTCCCTTTTATATGCCGTTCTTTCAAATCCTCTCGCATGCGACTAACCTCGAAGTTAAATGACACTAAATTTCCACTTAACCGAAAAAATCCCAAAGGATCTAAGTGATTTCAGTTTCACCATTAAGAAAAAAAAAAACCGTCACTCGAGACCGTAGCCAACTATTTTTCTCAAGAGCCACGAGAGCGTTACCCGGAGTCAGTATACTTTTAACTGAGAGGATGATTGGCTTTTAGTACAAAAAGAAAAGAGGTAAAGGCGAGAGGATTTAAACTCGAACAAGAAAGAGTCATCGATTGAAAAAACGTTAAACTAAAGGGGAACCGCGTATTCGTATACGTCTTCATCCAAAGGGACGTCAAACGTCGTGATCGATCCACCCTCGTAGACCTGCCCTTGTCGCAACCATCGCATTTGTTGCATTTCACCCTCGAAAGGATAAAAGATCGACATAATAATGAATACGATATTTCATACAAAGAGGTCCCCCTTTAAATTTTTCCCCTGCACCTCCCTTCCCGGCGAACACGCGTCCCAAGTACACGTTCACGGTCGTCACAGCATATAGAGAGTCTACAAGTATGTACACATGAGTAAAATGCCTACACGAGGCCCTCTTCAGGCTTTCCATATACGGAAGCCAGAAAATAGATATGCTAGGTATACACATACATATCTATATTAACAATGCACTAAGATAAGCAGTAGGATGGGTACAATACGGAAAGGGGATAGGGTAAACGGGAGGGGGGGGGGGATCAAAGTTGAGCGACCATTTATCTTCCGTGCCACTTGAGTTAAGCGGATAAAACTACCCCCGGTGGCACGAGGAATTTCTGCACTCGCCAGAAGAATTTACTTGCAGCCGCAGTCAAAGGGTTGAATTAAATCACGTTAACGGCTACGAGGTCTGTCCTTAGATACACATATAAGTAAGTAGGTACTTTCATCGCGCGTTCGCATGCCTTAAGCACGTGGAACTTGATCGATGCGACTGATATTTTGTCACGGGACTTGTTTTTATTATCGATCCACTTTTAATCTTAACTTTTTTTCGAATATACATGATCCAAGTCTCATCCCTTATCCTGAGGGTGGATTTTATTCGTACGTATGGGACTCATCTTGGGGATGGATTTCTAGTTAAATTTGGAGTTTCGCGGTAGCAGCAAATCTATGCGGAAAGCAAATGCCAGTACAGGATGTAAGGTAGGTTAACAAGGAGGACGTGAAACGACAGGCAGGTTACGTTCTACGCTTGCAACTTTGTTTGCCAACATGCCGGTAATTACTGATACCGCTTTAACGCCTGCCCCATGTCCGGACTCATCCTCACACCATATACACCAAACCTCTATGTGGCTCACTCTCGTACAAGTTTATACAATCTGTTTGTACAAGCGGAAACTTCATCCGAGGCGCCTGAACTCTCGCGTCTTCCTCGACGTTAGAGTATTTCCGGTTCATAGAATAGGCTAATGCAGACGGACCGGAACGTTAATGAATTTCTGAATTTAACTGTCGTATCAATTTGTACCAGTGTATTCGCGTACATTGAGAATTATTCCGAACAAACATGCCGACTGAAGTTGGTTTCAGTATTTGAAATCAGATAGACACGCTACTAACTTCAGCTGCTGCGATTTCACTGAATAGCCCCTTACAACTGTATACGGATACGTACGTGTGTTGTACGGAATATTCATTGTGCTTATATGTATAGGGTTGTCAATAAACTTTTACAGCATTGTATCACTGTATTTTTTTAATATTAATTTTGTGGAGAATTTTTTCTTTCTCCTATATATACGTTCTATCTCTTCCCGTCTTCTATTTGCTTCGAATTTTTCGCACGGTCAAGCTTCCCAGAGATTTTGCAGCAGCGTACAGAACGAATCGTTGAGGGAGAAACGGTTTATCGTCACGCTCCAGTCACTGAAAATCGATCGAAATTGAACTGGTGCTGCACGTGGGAAAACGGATTCGTATTGACGTAAATTGAGAAATGGGCAGAGGGTCGTAGAGAAGAGTTCTGGGTCTTGAGAACCCTCCGAATCGTCAACGTTCTAGCGTCTAATTTGTATCCGTCGGCCCCCTAAACGGGGGAACTAAATAAACATTGACTAACTGACAGCTCGAAGAAAGTGGAAGAACAAAGGGAGGGAAAATACAATCACTGTCACACTGTCGTCTCTAGACACAACACAGTAACTGCTCATTACCCTCGAAACTCCATTGTGAAAAGCGCTAACGAATAATTTCGTATAATATTTATCTAACATTTAATCTGCTACGAGGACAATGTATCGTTCGGAATCATATCGTACACTCTAATAAAAAATTTTAACGTGTACGGGTAATCTAACTGTATCTGGAATACATGTGTCTATGTTACAGATATTATGATTTCTCTCTTTACCTGTCATGCAAAATCAGATATATCCGTACAAAGTGAAGCAGCTGTTCTCCAATAGAAGATATGGAATGAAATATGAGAAAAATTATTTCTGATTCGCCTAGACGTCTTTGCCAGCGGATACTAGGTAAAGGCGATAAAAGTCGACGGATGCAATCTCCTTGAGAAATAGAAAATCTTGCAGTGCCTTCGGTCGGTCGTTGGAATTCATTCGCGTTATCTGTAGTTAAAGCAAAACGTTCTGTCCACGGGTTCCCTTACGAGTAAGTTAACGAGGACGAGGATTCTCGCGGGTTGCACCGCGATAAGGAAGTACGCTAAAGTTCTTGGCCGGACTAGTTCCTGGGATAGCAGCGACGACGAGTGGCCCAAGTAAAGTTCACGTAGATAGGAGGAGGATTAGCTCGTCCTGTAAAGGGAGGGATACGAGAGGACATTCACGTATTCGCGTAAGTGTTTTGAGGAAGCTGTTGGTACGATACGGACTTCCAGATTGGTGAAAGGACATTACATTTGCATCATCCGGTCGGCCTACTTATTCGAAAAGGGTTGAGTCTACGCGGACCGGGGCTCAGAAGTAAAATTATTCAATTAGCTTAAAATCCTCGCTTCTCGCTAGAGCGTCCTCATTAAGACCGGACTAAGAGGATTTCCCCGAGGTAGATACTACGTGCTCCAAGAAAAGAACGGAAGAAGATCTCGCGGGCGAGCCAAACCTTCCGAGCGGTTAGATGGTTTCTACTCCAAGCCGGAACTTCCTCCGAGTCCCGGAAGTGGAAAGTGGGAAGCACATTCTAAAACCAAACCCCTCGACTATAGCAGTATAACCACCGGTAACCGACTGCAGTAACCGCGGCACGAGCGTTCGGGATTCCTTATGTAAACGGTTATCACAATAGCCGCGAAATGCAACTGCTGATAAGAAACTCGCGAGCTTTTCGCAGTTTTCCGCGGGATCCCCGAGGGTTGTTATCACGGACTATAGGTTGTAACGTTAAACTTTCTTTCCTACAGTACAGTACTTGGTACTCGGTAACGATGAGTTCTGGCAATTTTTATAAAAACATTTATTCCGAAATGTATGTCTTTATCGTTATACCATATACCACTGTATATCTATACATAACAGACTCCCTTTATGATCCTCGTATGAATACGTGTTTGAAAATTTTATATATTTTCGATATCGAAACTCGCGAAAGAAATGGTATGTAAATGCACATGTCCAATAAAGGAAATTGACAAAACTCCAGGGAGCAAACTGCATGCAAAGTGCATCCGATAATTATTTAAGCTCGAAACTTAGCGAATTGGTGAAACGTAAAGAATTGAACCGTCACTTCGTAGATAGGATGAACTGCGTAAATTGCATCAGACTGAACACAGAGAAACGTTCTAGGGGTTGGATCATTATTTGACTGCATTATTTGACGTTGAGAGAACAACTATTTACAGTTTGGTCAGTGGAATGACCGTTTCAATTAACATTATTCATTCGCGTTAACGCGACGGGTCTGTTTATACCTGACGATGAAATAGCGCCTAATGCTTTTCACTTTACCGATCAATTTTGCTTCCGCACCACAAACAGTACAGTCGAATTTTTGTCTTAACGTTTCAATCAAGGCGAAGGAAAGGCGCACGTGAAATAGCTTTGAGATTTAAACGATTCAAGGAAATCACCGGATTCCACAAGTATACCCATGATTCCCTTATCCCACGGTCATTGACGTGCCACGCTAATTCTCTTCCAGCATGGAAATTCTCTTAGGTAATTAACAAAGGAATGCACCGGGCATTGTGCAACGTTTCATAGGTCTCTCAAGGCAATGTGTCATATACAAAGGAAACCTTTATTCACTTTATTCTCCACGGCCTATCCTTTCTCTAATGATTCCCATCAACGTGAGCAACGTCAAAGTTACGATGAGAAATGATCTTTGATTACGGTAGTACCGGTGACGTCATAAAATGCCGGAACAGTATCCTCAGCGACAGGACGACGGATCTTCATCGGTAGGTCAGTTATTGTGATAACCGATGACTATTTATTATTTCAATACTTTTTTATTGATACTCGAGACTGTTAAATTGTCTAATGTAATTGTTACTACTTGCTACGCGAACGTAACGATCGTTAATACAGCTGCCGCTGGTTCGAGTGGCTGCTGCGCATTGCTGGTAACTGGATACGATTGAAAAGCCGATGCGAGTTAGGAGTTGAGGGGTGTCGTGTACGTATGGCACATAGTGTGGTACAGTGGGACAAACTCAAATGTATTCCATTCCACGGGATGCATAAAAATTCATAAAGAGATCGGGTTTGCATTATTCAGAGGAACACAGGTATGCCGCCCGTCGTCGACGGAATAGAGAAAGCAGAGAATCATTATAATTTTTGGTGGTTGGCATTCGTATGCTGCTTTGGGAGATCCTTTTTCTGCCCTCTTCTCTACGTGACTTCACTCGCTTTCGCTTGGATGCTGTAATTTTACTATGCTGATGGACCCATCTTCTCTACCTCTCGTACGCACGTAGGGTACATGCTCATCAACGTGCAGGATAACGGTATGAAAATTTTTACCGAAGGAGTCAAGATTCTTCCTGGCGAGGACAAAGTTCTAATGCAGTTACCTAATTTCTTTTCTACATAGGACACTTTTTTCACGTGATTCGTTACTGCGATAAGATGAAGTCTGTTGTTGGTTTAGGTTTAGAGAGGCTTAGGATTCTTTCTAACCAAGTCTTCTTTTTTTGGTTTCGAATTCTTTTGGACAGACGTGCGTGCGGGTATTTTTTTTACAGGAGATTATCGAGTAATCTCGTTTGCCCGTTTGAATTTCAAGAAAGCTCTCTGGCAACGGGTATCGCTGTTTGTTCGAGAGTCACTGTCTGGAAAGTTTTACGTTGCTTCGTGACATGGAGAAAATTACCTTCCACAGGGATGACCTTTCACCAGTGTTTCTCGTGTAAATGAAAAACGGGCCTGTGAAAAGGGCAGAAGGATTTGCCTTGTAATTAAATTCCCTTCGCAGTCATCGCATCGCGATATTTTCTCAATGGTAGAGAGAGAGAGAGAGAGAGAGAGAGAGAGAGAGAGAAAGAGTATACTATGAACTTTTAGATTGTGGAATCAGGCTGAACACGTCTGCCGTGAGGATTTATTGTGATACGTATTACATAATTGAATTCGTCTTAGAATTGAGATAAGGGTGTGGCCATAAAAGGGTTTAGGGTTGGCTCAACGATTGGTATTGATTTTGGTACGCGCGAATAAGAGTCACGTTCGAATGTCAAATCTTTGAAGAGATCGGGAGAGAAAGGCCGCAGAGATGGGGAGGAGCCACTTGGAATTCGAGTCAAGAGTGAGAACACGTCAGAATTACATTTTGACGGCATCATTTGTCAGGAGAGCCCAAATTATTAGGTTTACGAGTGGCTTCATCCACGTAGGGCCAAGGTGGACGCTGGGCGTCGGACGGGATAAGCTATTGAAGGATTTCTCTATTGACATCCTTGACGTCAAGGCTCTCGAAATATAAGCTCCTCCGCGACGCCAACGACAGGGTTGACGACGCTTCGAGCGGATTTTCACCACTTTTCCACCGAGAGCTTATATCGCTACGTGGAGTCTGAATAGTATCACGGCTCAAGGACTTTTCTGTTAAATCGAATAAATCAGCTATTTGGAACCTCGTGCAGTAATCGGACGTATAGGACGGAACAGTAGCAAGAGTATACTAAGAAATTCGAAGGACCTTTAAATTCCTTGAGAATTTTCAAGAGCCTTATTACAGACTGTTGCTGTCATTTTTACTTGTGTTATATATGTATACACATATAGGTGTCCTCGTGGTATTCTTGTCTCCTCCTGGGGCAGAAAAATCGATTGGGGCAGGTCGGAAGTTTGCGAAGAACCGGAGTTCGCACCCTCGGCAAGGCCGAAAGCACGCGGTTTGCCCAATCTTGCAGATAGTGTAATTTACCCAGTGGAATGTGAAATTGCTTTGGAGCAACTTTTATTGCACTATTAACTTAAATTTGTGTTTTGCCACCCCTCTGACTTTTTCTTCAGCCACATTCGGCGACCGCCCCGTCAGAACTATCCTAATTCCAGCACTGGGGTTGCTCGACCCTAACCGCACACGCCATCATGCAGCTTGGCACCCTTATAGTTCCTTCTACCCCTACATCGTTCCCACCATTTCCCGAAAGCCATTAGGCGTTTCGCTAACGCATTTTTCTCTCGAGATTATGACTAAAGAGGAAAAAGGAAAAGTGGGAAGTAAGTAAAAAGAAATAAAACCAACAGAAACCCATGAGAGAGATAATGTGCAGTAAAATTGTTTCATCCCCAAAAAAAAATTTCTCGTGCTCCTCATTAGGAATGACGTCGTAAATCTTAGTCAATAAATTCTTCAGGTGGTAACAGACGCGTCAATAAAGGGTTGACAGCTTTTGAAATTTTCCAAGAGGTACCCAACTCTCAATGGCTGGGTACACATATACATATACATACCGACCTACCCTTACCTTTCATCGCCACTCTCTGCAAAGTATACCTATCTATAGTATACCTATACTATATATATTCCATGACCAAAGGAAGATAATAGTTTGACAAAGTGTATATCTGGCCGATACTGTCTATCGACAAAGGGTTAATGTACTTAGGGCATCCAATAGTTTTCCTTTTGATGTTAAATTAATACGGACAGCATCCATATTGAAAGTTACCCCATGTACCGTGCACTAATCCTATTAACGACGTCCTTAAACTTTTAGCAGCAGTTTCCTGACGTCCCTTGGCTTCCTTCAGATAAGACAGATATCGCAGTGTCTTGTTCCTAATAAAATACAAGTAACGTCTTACCGTTTCGTTTTCACGTACACCAAGTGTACAACAGTCAGATATAATCCAGTGGCCAAACAGCATGTAGACATGGAGGTGCGAAAGTTTGCAGGTGAGAATTAGCGTGTGGAACGAGAGATGGAAGGAAATTTCCGTGGCTTAATGACAAAATTAAACGGAGTAATGCAACACGTACCTACGTATGTCGCCACGGGGTCGCATGAGTGCCAAGGGCTTGAAACTATAGCCCGCTAGGGGTTCAGAGCTATACGTACACGCGTATCTGTATCTAACGGGGTGTCGTGGGTGAATTAACTGCACAAACTGAATATATAGTAATAAAGAACGTGAAATTGCATTTCATTGCTATACCCCGAGCATTATTAAAAAGCTACGAAATGAGCACGTTATTGTTATCGCATATAAAATATTAAATACTACATTAACTATCCGATATTTGCTTATATGAATTAATTAATTCGAATATCCCTCTTTTTCATTTTCATTTAATCGTGTTCAATTTCGCGAATGCACGCTTCTCCACTTTTACGCGATATCATACACTTTTCTACGATTTAATGGAAATTCACCCATACCACGTGTACAATTATACCGATCGTCCGGTATAGGTCTAGGTAGGTATGTCTAATTAGCTGCAAATGAATGCACTTATGGTTACGGAGTAAAGAGAAGCGCCACTGCATAACGCCCGTGCGTCCCCACTGATTTGGGCCTCTTTGGTTTACGTTCGGCGAGCGCTAAATCGCGCCTGTCAGGTTGCAGTGAATTAGCGATAATCGATGAATACGATACGCGCAATGGATTTATTAATGCATCCGGTCAGGGACAAGCGATGCATTTGCCACGAGTACGGTAGCCAGCGGGTGTTTAATTAAAATCGGTTCGCACATGCGCGCGCAACCAGTATCTCTCCTGTATCGTGTTATAAATTTATTCTCTAATTCTCAGGCTTGATAATTCAGCAAGCCTGAAACTTCAGGCTCGCTTCCATATATATATACATATATATACGACGTCATTGTTTTCTCATGAGGTCACACGACTCACGAGTGCGCCTGAAGTGTGTGCAGCAGTAGGATACAATACGGGACAAGCACTGCAAGCTAGTCCGAGAACAGAGCGAAATAACGAGTGTACTGAAACAAGGTAAGTATAGGTTAGGGGGTATGGTCGGAGGAAGTGAAAGGACCACACAGCCTGATAATTTCCGGTCGAACGATTTCGTCATAATTTTACAAGTGGTACGAGCCGTCCACATCGAAGGACCCAAAAGCGGTTGGCATGTGCAGAGTAACCCTTTCGAAATTTCACGGGAGCGATTTCGCCTTTTTCATTAAGCGACGCTATTCGTTAAGCCCTGCCGGCTTCTAATAAAGGTAATGGGGTGGGTAGAGTCGGTAATCTAAATTTCGATCGTACCGACGGTCGGTGGGATTTTTATAAAGGCTTGTACGAAACACACCGAGCCAGGCCGTAGTAGGCACTGGACGAGACACGTGGCAGACAAGTCTTACGCGGATTCCCGTTATGACTATAAAATTCAGCCGAGTCCGGCCATCATGCAACCGACACGCACCGCGTATCTTTATGGTCCCCATAAAGCAGCGTAATTGTAAAATATTGCTGCTCGCAGTGCCGCGATAAAAGTCGGCGGAACTGCAGCACGAAAAGTAACGGAGGGAGCGGGGGAAGGTGAAGAAAAAAAATAATAATATTCGCTATCTGACGCTACAAAGAACCCGAGTAAATCAGTCCGGCATTGCCGAGTCCACAGTGAAAAATCCATATTGTAAAGGCAGGGAGAGACTTGCACGTGGAGGCAGACATGACCCAATCACATGCACGATATTCGCCTTTTATTTGTCGCCTCTCCAGATCCCATTCTGGATACACACTCCAACTCCCTATCCAACCCGTTCAACCGTTTCTTCACCCTGGTGGCACTTTCACGTTTCACCCGGCTCGTGACTGCTAGCGTGACAAGCTGAACTTCCGCTCGACCTCCTTCGTCACGATAATCTCGCCGGGAATGTAGATTTTTCATTTCATCGACGTGACTGCAGATCGAATGCATTCGGTCACTATGATCAGTTCAGATATACATCGTAGGTGGGTAACGGTATAATATATATATATATACGTATAGCGACGGCTCTATTTGATTCGAGAGAAAAATGAATGAGTGTCGAAACGCAGGTAGATACTAGGGGCCGAGCAATCGTGATATGGGACGAGCACGTGGGCTTGGGACGGGATAGATAGAGACGGAGAAAGATCAAAATGAAGATGGGGTAGTGAGAGGTGTATAAAAAATTGAAGTGGAATGCGAGAAAAGGAGAAAAATAAGTGAAGTGGCTCGCTGGAGAGAATACCGGAACGTAGTAAAAGTCGCAGAAATTGGAAGAGGATGATGGGATGAGATACGTAAAGAGAATATGCGATGAGGACGGGGATCGTTTCTATCCGTTCCACATTATGCATACTCACTTACTGACCCACGGGATTAGAAGTTTGACTTTGGACGAAGGTAAAAGGTCATTCGACATTTCCATTCTCAGCAAACAGATCTACGTGGATGCTCATCCGAAGATAGATTTGGCTGGAATGTAATTTTCGAAAAGCTAAGGCGCACCCGGTGCTTCGTGTTTATTTAGAAAATAAGACGAGAGAGATCGGAGATAGAAATTGGAGCATAAAATTATATAAATAAATAGGCCTTATAGAGCGATGAATATAAATAAGGGTAGAAAGGCGAAGCAAGAAGCTACATAAAAAGGTATCGAATTACTGAAAAGCGTTCACTATCCAAATAAGGAAATGGCCGATAGTCAAAGGATTCGCGAACACTAGCTAATCTGATTGATTAGTACGGACGCGTTTGAAGGGACTTGCGCAAACAATAGAAACGGGTCTGCATATTTTTTTTGTCAGTATCGACAGTGCGAGGGCGATGCACTAAAAAAAATAAAAAACCGCTGCAACGAAGTCGGCCAGGAAATAAAAGCCAACCGCCATAAAGCCATTGATAGAGGTCGTTTGAGTCGGTCGTTAATGGCATGGAAAAATAGCGAGAGCCAGCTAACTTTTCTCTATGGCTTGCCAACAGTGTGGCAGCTGCGCGCCAGTGCACCGAATAGTGGTATACTGCGGTGTATTCGTATATAAGCAGATACGCGCGCTAGGAAAAGTATACATACGGTAGGAGCAGTATAGGGCAGTACATAGTGGAAGGAATGCTTAAGCCGTGAACGATAGTATTGTAGGTGGAAGCAGTGCGAGAACAGGAGCAGTAACAGGAGTAGCAGGAGGCATAGTAATAGAAATAGTAGATACAGCATACATAGTAGCAGCAATACAGAAGCTAGGGTACACACACTATACGAGGAAATAGCGTGCTCTCTTAACTCTCTGCTGAGGTTTCCAATGAGGCTCATTTTGGCCCATCACCTTGGAGTCTGAGTAGAGTATAGATAGCAGGGAACTAGCAGCATGTTTAGAAGTGGGAATCCTTGCTGCGATGTTAGTCCGAGTATTTTTCACTGAGAAACTGGATCGCTCGGTTGGCAGGATGAAATTAGGTGGGCTGAGAGAAACGCGGGAAATTTGAAATATGTCCTTGCAGATGCATCTAACTCTTGATTTTGAATCTTGAAAATTTTCATACGGGAAACACTAGTACTTTCTGGTATACGATATCTATATGAAAGAGGTGGATACATTTTTTGACGGGTAATTAGTGGTTGTCACGAAGCGTATATGTTATTAGAGACGGAATGGATAATTCAGGTATACGTTACACGCATGTATATGATTTCTTTTCGAATCGCAATCGCAGGACTTGTCTGAACCACATGGTAATAAGAAGGCAGTAGTCGTTGGCTCGTGTCGTGAAGGTAATACGAACCTTACCGCAATATCTCGTTCTATCACGGCAATTTGAAATCCTACATAGTTCAGCATGCAAGTTACTGGTTACAAATTATTATTTGTACCAGAGTTCGCGTGACGTCGGGCAGCTTCGTTTGTACGAGTGAATGCTGGCTTGGGTTTAAAAGGACTCGGAGAAAGTCTTGCTTGGGGATATTGACGTGGTTGTAGAAGAAAGCCATTCACACGTACCTACATGTTCGAAATTCGATACCGTTGCTACTGTATTTTTATATTGCTAAGGGATGCTTGGTAGGGGTTCGGTTAGAATGGTGAAACTGCCAATGATAAAAGCGCCAGGTTTTCTGAGAAATGGTTCAAGGGGGAGAGAGAACTGGGCGTGTTGTACTCGAATGGGAAATTCGCGAAATGAGAATTGAAGTTGATTTACTTGGATCGTGGTAAATTTTCGGTAACGGGACTGAGCGGAGGGATTGATAGATTGGAATTTATATAGGCGGGGTGAAGATAATGAATATCGAATCAATAGGAACGGATGAGGCACTTTTCTTGGCATTGCGTGCTACGCGCGGCTAATTCGGATGAATTATGCCGAAGGATTTTAGGAGGATGAGATCATCGAAAAGACTCCAATGAAATTAGAATGTTTTCATGAGTCTCGGTGTTTTCGACAATTTTCGCAAATGTTTCGCTCTAATTAAGAGACTAATTATGACGGAAATCTCAGGTAGGATATTTAATTTCACGAGCGCAACTGTTACTCTCGACTTTTGGAGTTTTACTGCGAAAGCAGGACTACTGTTTACTTTCAGCATTATATATGTATCTACTGTCGTATTGGACAATGCTTGTAATTGGATTACCTCTTCAACTGTAAATTGCTATTCAAAACGCAAGAAGTTTTTCGCCGCCACTGGAACTACAATTGGAACCTAATATCTTTTTATTTTGACTCCTATTTTTACTAGCTCATTCCATTCTGGAACTGGTGCACGCGTGTGGATAGGGATAGGATAATTATACTGACTATAGTCGGTCCACGAGTTCAGTGTGCGCGTTCTTTGACATTTCGCAAACAATCTTATACTTAGCCAAAATATTTTTGTCAAAAATCATACACGTGTACCTTGTAAAAAAATTGTATACAGGACCACGTGGGGTTTGCTGGGGACTTTACTATTTTTTATGCTTAAAAAAAAAAGTACAAAAAAAGCACTGAACTCGATGTATGCCCTCGAGAAAAAAGAAGACGAGAGCTCGGTGTCTCGAGTGGAGATATATTTTAATTAGTTGAACAATCAAGATCAAATGTTTCGATACGTACGTTAGCGAACTGTTTCACAAAAAGCAGCGACCGTCAATTTGCACCGCCTCGTTCATCTTCTACGTCCTCTTCCGGTACTCCTATCGGGCGAAATCCCTAATTTCCTAGTACCCTTACGTGCTTAATTTGAGAGGCATTTGGGGTAGCTACGTGCCGGTAGACTTTCATTAGCAGCACTGTGGAGAGCCTCGCGAAGTCGGTTGCGATTCGATTTACCATGGGTATAATGGAAAAAAAAAACGAATACGATAATCGACAGACGGGTACGATTTACCGAATCCGATTTTCCACCGTGGAAAAAATCGTAGAACGAGAATGTCCAGGGGATTCGCTAGGCGAGCACTCGTAAAACCACCCCCACGTAATCAACGATAAAATCATATATCGCTACGATATTTCGATGAAAACCGATACGGTCCCGTCTACACACAGCAATTAACGATATCCAACGCATTTCGCAAGTAAGCCCCTTGTAATTTCGGATGAAGGTTATCTGGAGGGAGGGGCGGGGGAAATGGTAGAGGGGAAAAAAAGAGAGGAAAAATCGAAAGAAGTGAACGAGGGTCTGATGGATCCGTCGAAGTCCCGGGATGATAGTTCTTCTTTTTTTTCCAGCTTCTCCAGCCAGACTGAAAATAACAACTGGCAATAAGCCGGCACGCCCTGGCTACGGAACGAGCTTTTCCACATATTAAACCGGGTTGCCGAAATATTTCCCAAAAAAAAAATTGCATCGAGTACCGTCGGGGCCCTGCCGCACTGGGCGATACGATATTGAGGCAGCGTCATTAAGCTGTAGCGTTATCGGGACAAGGGTAGTATGGGAAGGCTATATAGGGATATCATAGTCGTGGCTATGAGGATAGCGAAAAGGGATAAAGGGGGTAAATTGTCGAGAGTGGCAGTCAGGGAATGAAGGTAGGGCTACGAGGACGGTGGAGCCAAGTTCCAGACCGTGGGAGGCCAAGGGAGGATGAGGAGTGTCTGCTACGCGGTCGGAATAAAACAATGCCCTTTCTCAAGAGATGCTGGTGCTCCTGGTGATGCTGTTGCTGCCTAGGGAGAAGGTAGAGTCAGAGTGGCTGCTCGAGACAGATAGCCTCACAGACTTACATACCGTGTGATCCTTCGTTAAAAACAGCAACAGAGATCGATAATGATAATAATTTCCGGATTTTTTAAGGTCATGACCGATCCTCGCCACCCTTTTACACCCCATTTACGTCACACGCTACCCTTTACCAAATAGCGTCTCGCAGACAAATAATTGTATCTCCGCTGGAGGCCAAGTCGATCCTTTTTCGGAACCCTCTTTCCTTGGAGGATATTGCAATTTTATCGTTCTCAAATGCGACGGTCAAGGTTGGAATAGGGTGGTCAGTCGGACAGTGTCGCTGATCCTTTGGTCTTTTTAGGTCTGCCGTGTCGAAGGGCTGCGGTTGATTCGTCCTGTAATTACGCAAGGTATCTAATTCGCTGTGGGCATTACCGGCTACTTGTTAACATAGAACTGACTGTTTTGGGACGCCGTGGCGGTTCGTTGAGGATCCACCCATCTACGTAACCAGGTGTATTTCACGGCGGGATTGCGGTTACGAAAGTTTGGATGCCGATGGAGCTTTTCGCAGACGGTCTGATTTGCCAGGCATTCATTTTAATTAGATCTGGAGTTTCGGTTCCGACCAAGGTACATGGGACAATTCAATTCTCTCGAACTGTTGCGTGTCTACTCACCGAGGACTCGTAAACCAATTCCTTCCAATATAGAAATTAGGGTACGTCGGCAACTCACCTGTGAACAAAAGTAGTATTGTCAATGGAAAAACAGGTAACGATAGTATAAAGTACAATACAATGCAATACGTAATATAACATGGATGTTAAGAAGATTAGTAACTTTGTATTGTCCTACACTGAAAACCCAAATTTCCAAAAAGATCTAATCCGATATAAAGGTTAATTTTGTTTGTAAAAGAAAAATATATCTTATTTCATTGCCCAAGAGAGAAAGCTTGGTAAAGAAAGGAGTGGAGAAAAAGCTTCTTAGGGTAAAGACATCAGTCTTTACACAAGTGACCACGAAGTGTGAAACGAAGCACGGTAGTGCCTGTGGATGGATTTTCGACCGAGCTTAAATCGTCCAATGAAAAATCGTGGATTTTCGCGCTAGCGCGTTAAAGCTCCTGTATACCTAGCCGGATTTAAAAGGTAGGCATTCACGGGATTCTAAAGAAGGTTGGCAAGTGACGCATTGCCTACGAGCCGCCACGGTCAAACAGAGACGCAGTCAAAGTGCAAAACCGTGTAAATCGGCGAATGTGATTCTTCAGGGTTGGTCGAATCGAGAATGCCGATTCGCCGAGTAAGATTAATAACAAGTGACCCAGAAGATTGCAATGAGCTTTACGGTATCAATTGGTACCAATAGTCAGCTATAGAAACACTAAAATACCAATAGAAGGTAGTATACTAAAATACAGGTTTATTCAGACACATTGCACCACCAGCAGGTGGTTCTATTATAGAAAACAAATAGACGAGCAATTTCCACTATTGCTCAATACTTTCGAATAAGACTGTATAAGCATAGTACGGGCATGTAACCACTCTGTTAATCGCGCAACCAATCCGTCCGAAATTCCCTAGAAGATGCCGGAACGATCTTTTGAGGTAGTTCGAAGGGTGATCTCGGTCGGCTGGACTTGGCACGAAATTCTTAACTGTTTCGAGAAAGCTCTAAGAGACTATTCGTACCTCCTGAGTACCAGGTTACCAATGTAAAAGCCGACAGCAGAAGGGACCAGAAGCAAGACGAGAAGAGGACGTTTTGCGGTGCTGGTAAATTTCGACTAGGGAGTTTGGGGCTTGACTGGTGAGCGACAGCTTGGTGCAGACAGGCGGGCGTAGATCGATTGCCCTGTCTAGGTTTAGTCATTATCCCCCGGCAAAAGATCCGCATAGTGTACGCAAGTATCCATGAAATTGCTTCAATTATAAGCGATCCAGCATATAGAATCCATACGTACCACGCGTTACGGCAACGTATTGCTTACCAAAGTAAAATCGCTGAATAGAACTGGATATAGGGAAGCGAACGAGGGTTTGAGATTTGAAAAAATTTTAATTTTCTCTACGTTAATTACGTTATCACCTTTCGAGGTCTATGGGATCAAGAGGAATTCACAAACCAATTAAGAACTGTGTAAAAGTCTAGGTTAGGGTATCAAACTGACAGATTCGCATATCTGCCATTCGAGATTCATTCGAATTCTCGCAACGCGATATGTCGATATAGTATACGTGCGTTATATCATAGTTGTAAGGTTGGTATTTCTCGTTATCAAGTAATCCAGGAATGGTGGGAGCAAATATCCATGAAATTGCTGCGATCACAAGCGATCTACGCGACACCCCCAATATGGCGAGGGAGACTGTGTCTGCCTTGAAACTACCTAGTGCGTGTCAGTCGACATTGGGAACATTCTCATCTACAGGGTGAACGAGATTTACTCCCCCAGGTTACCTATATATCCTAACTACCATCCAGCACACTGCCAACAATACATATATATAAGGATGATTTTTGTAAAAACGATCGACGCACCAATGCCCTCTGCTGCTACAACCTAGAAAAAGAAGGTGAAAAGAAAAAAGAAAAAGAAAGGCGAATGCAACGAAGGCAAATAAAGGTGTGGTGCACGAAATTCCCATGGCAGGATTTAAGCACCGCGACGCTACGTGCACGGAATTTCAGACAAATTACTCGTCGCTCCTCGCACGCAACGTTCGCGTAAATGCCTGGATAATTGAACTGCCCGACGACTAACGAGGACAGCGTCGTTCTGTCCGATTCCAATCGTTTTGTCTACAGCATCCGTGATGTATACACACGGGACGTAGCGCTGTACGTCAGAACGTAGAGGGTAGGTGATATGAAACTGAAGCAAAACAACCCCTAGTACCAATATACAGTTATAGGTTTTATATTGAAATTCTCGTTAAAAAAGAGAAAGGAAAAAAAAACGTATAAAAGCGCATAAAGTAAATTTTATGGAGAAAGTTCATCGAAGCGATACCCCTAGAATCCCCTTGGTTCGATTTATCGGACTAAAATCCTCTTAAGTGTTAGAAGCGAAGTGGAGTCTCTAACGGTGCACAATGGGACGATATATCGATGAGCCCCGTGCGAAAACGTTGACTGGCGCTCTCGATACACGTCGGAAGAGTCATGTGTAACCGTGCGTTAACGGGATCTCCTAATTCAGAGCATCATTGTTACCAACGATAGATAACCGTTAATTATCCAGAGCGTGTCGATAGCGTGAATCACCTGTGCAGTTTAGTGCCGTTTGCACATTCGTTCTAATAGATTAACCGCGTTATACGTCAATGGAACCAGAACAGATTCGAACCAGGGACGTAGGACGATCGCGCGGTACCCTTCGAAATATTATTTCCTAGTTAGAAATGGGTCAATGCATCGAGACAACTTCCGGTTCTGGTATAATTCCTATGGTGTGGATGTAGGTGTTTATTCGAAACGCATTACCGATAACAGTGATATAGGCCATTCTGTGTGACCTAATGGGAGTAATGATATGTCTGTAACCAGATGGGCTGGTTTCTAGATTACTGTACGAGTAGGTAGGTTGACGGAGATAGGTCCATGTGGGTGGACGTACGCCACCCAATCCTAGTTGATGACATTAGCTTCTACACCATAGCTGGAGTTAACAATGCTATCAAAGACGCTTCGTAACTGCGCTCTGTCCGTTCGATCGAAATCGGCATTGAGGATCAGAGCTGTATTGTTGCGATTAACCCGAATGACTTCACCTTCGAGCGACCCGATACGACCCAGGACCGATGCCCTTCTCGTTGGGTATTAGCCACGTGCTTCCTGGTATATTGTGAGCTACTCTAGGCAATCTTCCTCGAAGCTCTATGTAAAGGGTCTATCTTACCGCGGCCCCTTTAATGGAAACGGCACCTGCTGGCGTTGGCCACGGCCGTCTACGTATACCAATTTACAGAGCAAATGCACCGTCGCTTAAACTGCCATTGGGGATGACTCGAATTTCCAGATCCTGCACCCTTAACAGTTTGTTATTTTAGCGGAACGAATCAAGTTAGCTAATTAATCTTGAATTTGTATATGCACGTGTAAATGTGGGTATAATAATATTTGGACTCAATTTTGGTTTTGATTATGATTTTATTTTTTGGTAAAACTTATGTTGCTTGTAAGAATTTAAGGGGCATTCATAATACTTTTTTTTTCATAGGGGTAGGTATAATCCATTGAAAATTCGGAAGATACAGGATCGTCGTACAGAAGCTGGATAGACATTTTCCCGAAAATTGTCTTCTGTTTGTGCTGAATAGACATTCTTTCTGGACAGTGGCCATGTTTGCCACTTATTAGCCACCCTAGTTGGCTACTCTAGCCACTAGAAATCTTCAGAAAGCAGACTAGTGCTCAATATCACTGATACATTTTAGGAAACTGTACATAAGACGTCAGCACTCCTCTTTAATCAAGTTATATATTAAATTGTACGACATCCGTAGAATTGTAATAAATTTCGAAAATACGTGGGCTGATCAGAAATCGTGGAATTTAAAAAAAAATGGGTAAACAATAAATAAAAAAAATTGATAGGATACTCGTTGTCATCGGAAGACGATACGGTCATTTGTCACATGGGTCCAGAATAACTCAACCCATACGCATAATTCGATGTAGGTACATGGGTTAGTAAATACATGTATATATGTACATACATCCAGGACAGTATATACTACATATGGGGGAGCAGTGAGTTTTCCCGAGCAAACGTGCTTTCCGGGTTATTACCTCACGGAATCAAATCCTACTGGGCTACGTGCTTGATGCTAATAGCCTTCAGTATGTAAGAGAGTAACGTCGTTACTCATGAAGGTTCATTTTACGGGCGGCGTCGCGACGCCTTCAAATAACTTTGGCAAAGTGAAGAAAATTTAGGTTAATCGTGTGATTCGCCCCCAGGAATTACTGCACTTGGTTAACTGATGAAAATATTTTGAAAAATTTTTTCACATGCATCTACATACATATGTGTAAGTACCATGTGTACCGTAAGGCCGTGATCTTAATATACGGGAGCCACTTCTTAAAAATTATTTTTGATTTTATTTCTATTTATCACTCTTTCCTTCTCCCTCTTTACGTTTCTCTCTCTCTTATTTCTCTCGCTTGATGTTACCTCGTCACCTTCTCTACTTTGTGATTTATTCGTAAAGCCCACACGAAACTTAGACTGATCTGGGAAAGCATGGCTGACAGTGTTAATTTCAGATGATAGATACCGTGTACAATGCAAATGAGGCTCACGCGATCAAGCACACGCGCGCGCCTTGGCACGATGCATGCAACCCCACTTCCCTTACGTAATTATCACGTTACGAAATCCCATGTAGGTAGGGATATAAACCAGACGCGGTTTAAAATTCACGGATCGTGAATATAGTATCTATGGAACGAGAATTAAGTGAAATTGATGAGAGAGAAGCATCCCTTCGAAATCCATTTGGATAAAATCCAATCGAACCGTCGACTAACGATTCTCTATACCTGGAAACATCGAAGCGATCGGTTTTTACCACGAACCAACCCGGTACTTGAAAACCTCGTTAAATATATATCTATATACATATATACCATCTGGGATAACTTACTCAACTCGAGATGCATTAGGTTATACGTAGAGTAGGAGGAGAGCAGCCCATAGATGGCTGTACGTGTTTATGGGTTTGATCGATCTCCCGTTCTGAACTCGTATATGCTATTTGTTATCCAACGTAGCTGCGTATAATGTGTATACATATGTTCCAGGGGTGCAGGGGCACTTGTGCATTTTTCAACGTGCCGAAGCAATTAATTCGCTCTCTCCCGTAACCTCTGACCTATCCCATCCCCTTCTGTGTCTTTCTCTCTCACTCGTTCACGTGTCTGCTATTACCTTGTCTCTCTCTCTCTCTCTCTCTCTCTCTCTTTCATATAGTCTGACCTATAAATCAGTTGGTGTTTGCACCAGCACCCGTTCGTTTGTCGAACCGAACTCACCGAAATTCTAGTTTAACAGGAGAGCATTCCCAACACGTTCAGGCCCCTTTTGCCACTTTGCTATTTTATCGCTACAAGTCCTTTGCTTTTTGCCCTCGACACCCTCCTTGCTAATTTTATCCTGCATCTGATCAACTTTCCGCTCCAAGGGGGTATGCTGGGTGTATTGGGTTTTATATCAAACTTTTTTTTGTTAATTATTTTCGAAGATTGTCAGGATTGAAGGATTGATGTTATACGATGGAAAATCGAGGGTAAAAAGTTGTTTGAACTGGTTCGGTGATAGTGATAAAAAAATATCAATTGTTAATTAAAATACGATAAGGTGAGTTCATTTTGGGTTTCCTCGAGAGCAATCATATCGATGCAATCAAATTAGGTGTCGAACATACATTGAGGAACAATGAAGTGATAGGTTTTGTTAGTTTGTTTCTTGTTTTTCATACATTTTTTTTCCATTTCATCAAATACAGAAATTCGATAATGGTCACGTACTAAAAAATAAAAATGTCCAAACTCGTGGCGCCGCAGCATTACGATGTTCGAGTAGGCGCTAGTTTATGGAAAAGTGGACGGTAGATTTTTTATCGTCAATCCTTTTTTCTCACACACATTTTTTGGGGGACTTTTATCCCATTTTGAATTATACGCACGAAATTTCGCACCATTCGTACACCAACTAGTGTGCCTGCCTACCTATTAATTTACCGTCACGCGTCGACATTTATTTAACGTATTGTTTTATTTCTGAAATTTCACAAAGCATCCAGGGATTACATTACTTTACGCGTCAAATCGAATTTCACCCTTTGTCCAATTCACGTAAACATATTAAACATTACGTATATTTCTTTTTCACCAGCCATAAACAAAGTCTCTCTGTCCCATACGTATTCCAAGAACAGACGTTCAGGTGGATGAATAATTATTTATCAACCGAGGTCCCAAGATCTAGCACTGCGGTTGTTCCCGATAAAAGCTTCATTCGTAAAGTGAAGCTATACCGATAAACCGAGTCACGTGATTGCGTGACGCGCACCAACGCCGCTGTATACACCAGAGACTATACGTCATGGTTTTTGTATAATAAACGTCGTAATTAATCCTCGTGCTTTCGAGTCTACTCGAAACGAACCGACCTGGCGTAGCAAAAGCTGATGCATCCACGACAGCATTTCATTTCCAACCAGTAGATACAATTGATTCGTTTCGGGCGCACCGCCGCAGACGACGTTAATTATCATCAAACAAGATGATTATTAGTAGCATTGTCGATAAAGTTACATCATCGAGCGAACGAAGCGCTGCGTTTCGTTATACGGATAAAATAATTTATTTTTATTGATCGAACAAATAAAGTTGTAAAAACGTGCCGATAAGACCGTACGATATTTTTTTTTTTTTCATACATTTATTGTCAGACGTCACTCCTAATCGAACCGATAAAAAAAAGCCTGGCAGTGCCCGCGTTTGAATACCAGCCGGCAAACGATAGCCAGCGTGCACTCGATCAAACGTGAAAATATCGCGTTAACTGCGTAGATAAAAATATTTTAAAAAATTGTAGAATCTCGTGCGCGCACGCGATGCGTTTCGGAAGCGTTGAAAATGCGAGTACCGCTAGGTACGATACCTAATATCCCAGTCCCATGAAAAATGTATGGACAAGGAAGAAGTTCGAAACTCTTCCAAAGTGGCAGCACGTGTTGCGCTGCCGTATCGCTCGCTGAACTATTTCCATAGAAGCGCAGTAACAGTTTCTACCGAACTTGACATTTTTTTTTTTCTTTTTAAATTAGCACTGGAAACTCGGTGCCTCAACGACGTTCCCGTTACGGCATCCCGGTACGAAAATTACGTAATATCTCTTACGGCCAGACACCCACCCCTCCCTCACAATTTAACTCGATATAATTCACAGGGAGTCAGGAACAAAAACGATTCAGTTCTGCCTTCTTGAGTTTGCCTTAATTTTTCAAATTTAAAGTAATAACGAGCAACGCAACACTGAGCAGAATGGCGATTGCCGAGAAGTTTTTGGACAGAATGAAAAAAATGTAACGGTAAGAATGACGTCATGCCGAGCAAAGTCGACTCATCCGTTTAATCGTTAAGGAACGGCATCAATTACGTAAGTATCCGATAGGTCGAAGGTCATGGTAAACTCATCGAAACAAGGGAGGATTTTAAGGGTTACACGAGACCATCCATCATTATACTTAATCAGGACCAAAATTGGGTCCGAAACACGAAAGGGTATATCCCGTAAGGGACGAAAATCAACATGGCTAAAGAGACTTCCGTCAGCAGTATGACGAGGGAGCTTTAAAGAGCGATATTAACAGCGACTTGAGGATACGCCTAGAGGAAAACTCATATTATCACGGCTACTTACAAGTTGATTAGGGAAGCCATGAAAATGAGCGATGGCAAATCTGAAGTTTTACAAGTTCATTAGAAAGTTACGGTTTTCGCTTGACTACCAAACCTCTCATTCGTCACATCAATAATTCAATACGCCCTCTGGACACGCGGCGGAGCTACCAGCCTCCCTGGAAAAGATAAACGACAAAACGTTTTCCGTTCGTTTATCTTCGAAGGTCTGAGTCCGAGTTCCCTGAGCAACGAGTAAGAACAAATGACGTATTGCCGTTCAAAGAGACAAGGTATACGGTTCTGATGAATTTAAGGTTTGGAACCTGAACTTTAACGATATACAGTATTATATCTATATACCTATCTTAACCGGTCGCCAATTCCAATTGGCTGTACGGAGTCATGTTCAGTTTTCCAAGATAAAGACCCAGCGCGACAGCACACGAGAAAAAGTGTTCACGCGGTATAGCAAGACGAGCGAAAGAACTCGACGTCGGGAAGATGAGGGTTGCGCTGGGTAAGGGAGGAAGAAGCGAGGAAGGCGGCTTCCCCGGCTAATTAATCTAGTTTTTGTAACAGCTTCAAACCCTCCATTTCCTGACCACACGCTACTTCTCTTCGCTGTATACGCTCACGCGTGTCCTACCTACCACGTGAGGGTTTGGCGTGCTTTATGCGCGCCATGATTAATATCGAGTGGAGCAATATGCCAGCCGTTGTAGGAAGACTAGAAGAGCGCCTGTACGTTGTCGGCTATGGTTTCTTTTCCAGTCCTTCTCATTTTTCTTTATTCATTTCATCTCTTTAAATCCTTGCCCTTCCTGTAACCACGACCACCACAGTCAAATCGAGGGTACGTGTCATGACGTAATATTTAATATAAGCCGACGAGGGTCGCCTTGTTTTCTCGGCAAAGAAATTTCCAGCTCAGCCGCGGACGGGCGGACACGTATTATTTTATACGTGGCACGAGGAACGTAATATATCCAAGATAGCCGGTGCCGGTGGTATCTGGAATATAATGGAGAAGAGAATAAAGAAAGAAAAAAAAGGAAGCAAAGAATCGGGAAAGAGAAAAAGGCACAAAGTAACACGTGACAGCGGGAGCATATTGTGGCCAGTATAAATAATACCGGAGGCAGGTTATAGAGACAGCTGCTACGTAGCCTCGCACCTGTAGCCCCGGATACTCTACGGTGAAAATCATCCAGGGATAGCATAATGCACCGATATAGGATGACGGGGCCAGGCGTAATTGCGCTATCTAACGACAGAAGGTCCCCGGACGCTTAAGTATTTGCAGAATCACATTAGGTATACCTATATATACGCTGTACTACGGGCAGTATAGAATTATGGTAGTTATCAGCGATTTCGCCAATCGTGAAATCGATAATCGGATACTCGAGTAAGTATCTAACCGATGGTCGTATACGAAACGTAAAGAGAATTTCTCGGGGTTTTCAGATTTGAGTAATTCCCATTTCCGTCTTGGGTTTGTTGCTAAGTAGTTTCTATCTCCATTCTGAGAGTAAGTATTTGCTTTAAGGAGTCGCGGCCCGAATCGAGTGCCCTCGAGGTACGAAGCTTAAAAGTTGCGCCGGAAACTTTTCTTCCTGCCTGGACGAGTCTCGGGCTCTCCCTTTATGGTTCGCCGCTGCAAAGTGCATCAGGCTGAGAAGATATAATTTGCACCAGTTGCAACAGAGGGAACAGCGGAACCGGCGGTACGGAGTGGCAGGGAATGATATACGTGTGCTATAAAAAGAAAATGCAAAGACGAGCATGCCGCCCTATCAACTCGTACCACTGATTACTACAAAAAGTGATTTACGTCCCAATCACGATTATTCCCCCGGAGACGAATGGGAATAAACAAGGGAATAGAAATAAATCTTGCCGCTTTCTAATGCCGTTCGAACTGAATTCAGGTCGTTATACCTAAAATCCAAAAATACCGTTTAACAACTGTCGGTATTGTTTTACAGATGGTCCAGAAGTCGAGACGACGTCTGGCGTCTTTCCTGTCGAATCCCTGTTAGCTACTCGTTCAGCCACGCCATGTTTGTTTGATTTCCCGTTTTCCGCTTGAATCGGCCTTTTCAACCGTCCGACGCGTCCAATTCGACGATAAACACAAGAGACAAAGAGCATAAACGAATTCCACGTAGTATTCCTAGAGATGTAAGCTCCGGAAAAATCCTATACGAAAATGCGTCCGCTTGTCTCTGTAACTCTGGAAATACAATTTCTTAGACGCGTCACATCGTACGTAGACAAGAGTCTGGGACCGATCGATCCAAGTAAACCATACAGCTGACAGGTGCTACGGTCCAAGAGAATAACAACAGTTTTTCCACCCGGATGAAGCATCGTCGGCGAGTGGTCAAGCAGAAATTTGAAAATCGAGTCCAACCATAAAAACCATAGTTGACCCATCGAAGCCTTCGGAAAGAAATTTAAGATAAAAAAAAAGATATCACGGTTCTTTATGGGAATATAATTGTAAACTTTCGAACAAAGGATTAATAAGGGCAACTAGATAAGCCAATTAATTTGCATCGCTCCTAGGATACAGCCGAGTAAGAGCCGTAGCATCTCTTTATACAGAGAATCGAAGTCGTCGACTGCGCCCGGTGACCATATGCCGTTGGAACACAGTAGATGGCGATTAAAAAAGCTAACTAGGAACCCGTTTGCGGCTGACGATAGAGTTTGGGGAATGGCGGGTGGTCTGACCTCGGCGGTAAGCTGTGATCGCGCCGACCAAACCGGAAGAGAGTGGGGTTGTCGCCAATTAGCCGACTAGGTAGGTTTATTGCTTAATGAGCTAATACCCGGCTTAATGAGCCGCGATTACCTACAACGGCGAAGGGCGACCCATGCATCATGATTCTCTCGATGCCCACGGAGAGGGTAACTCGAGGATGCTGGGGAGAGTAACTGGAAGATACGTATACCTGTATATAACTAGGTATGCATATAAGCATATATAGCGATACGTATGAGTGTATAGTGAAAAGGAAGTACCGCACAGCATATAGGGCTATAAGCCAGAGTCATGGGGAATATCGTAGTCACATATACCGACACAGCCTTAACTGAATTCCTTGCCGGAATGCACGCTAGCTATTCCACCGGTACAAGCTCGACTGGTTACGCTGGGACGTAATTCTAGGTTCCAACACCATGGCGAAGACAGTTCCCATAGTTTGCGCGACAACTTCGACGCACTTTCTTGTCCCTCCTATCACGAGCCGTCGGCTCTTGTAATTAAGGAACTCTCCTCTTCTCCTTTGGTACGTCTTGGATGGGACTTGGAAGGATCTTTTTTTTTTTTCTTATCTTGGCATTTTATCTCGGTCGGTTGATAGTAATTAGTCGCTTCGAGTCAACCGTGTCTACTGGTGCATTTAAACTTTCTATCGTGAGAGCCCTTTGTTCCCAGCCTTATTTTTAAGCGACGCGATGTAATTTTAAATAATTGTACGCTGGATAATTATTGGCTGACTGGTACAAATGGAGTTTGCGAAGATAAGGTAGTCGGGCGAATTTCAAGTACTTCGTTTGCACGGTGCAGCCTTCTTTAGGCTATATTATTATACATGTATCTGGGCTTATGCATTCGAATAGGGTATAGGATTACATGTGTACGTGTATATCGTAAGATCGTATAACGTTCCGATTAGATTGACTCTATAGGATGAAGTCTGCAAGATACGTATCCCTGAGGCGAGCAAATCCAGAGAACCAACCCCAAGACGGTATCGACAATTTCCGTAGCCACCGAGAACGATACCAGGATTTCTCAGTTGAATTCGACGATCCGAAGCTCCGATTCCCCGTGAAACAGGAACGTGGAAGAAACATTTATCGTACAAGTAATAAGAGGGGATGGTTTCCTTTTATGTTTCTTGCACTCAATGTGAACAAGAAGGAGAAAGGTCCGACCGTAATCGAGCTACCCTTAAGGTCGAAAAATTAATGATACGACCCCATGTTCAGAAGGGGTGGATTCTACGTCTTACCATGCGTAAACGATGCTCGGAGTTTCTAGACGCGTTTCCTGTCAGCTAATCGAATTGAAAATGGTTTTGGGGTCCACAGGGGATGTGAACAGGGTTCGGTGCAGACAGATCATAGCGAAGTACTGAAATTTGCGGCTTGATGGGATAAAACAGACTACCTTTAGAAAAAAAAAAAAAAAAGATTTTTGCTTATACTCGCTCAAAAATATTATCTGTTAAAGGTATTTCACCTGTACTCGAATTCTCTTCAATTCTGGGTATCTCGTTGCATGCTAGGTGACCATTGTTCTAGGGAAGCGTGCAGCAGTATGTACACCTAGGGTGTTTTCATACAAATCCTCCATCGTGGTTCTGCCGTATCGTATTCCTTCCTCAACACGAATTGCGCAGCAAAATCACCACTAGAAATTGGAATTATCCTCGAATTACCGGCGAACGCGAACGGATCGGCCCTTCTGTATATTGATATAACGTGGATAGAAACAGTGCGCTAACGGCCGGCAAACACGCAGAGGTTGATTTTCGCAACAACCCTCGTATTCGATCTCATTGAATCCACCATGCACGCTCGCCATTCCTTTAAGGGTAGTTCAGACTATGACAAAAAAATACAGGGAAAGGAATCCTATCCCAAATAGTTCAGATGAACGGTTTCGTTCGGGTGTCGTTTTATGTGCATAAAAAAATGGTCACTCGTAGAAAATACATTACGTAAAATTGCACTACTTTTTGCCACAATATTATTTTCACGTAATAAGTAGGTACTGTAAATATGTAGTAGCAAATAAGGGACTTTAGAAATATACAGTGTGTCTGTATACTGCAATAAAAAAAAATTCCATAAATTTTGAACCGAGTCAAACAAATTCACAGAAATCAGCACGGTACACTATATTCTACGTAAGGTATATTTATATACCGTGAAAATCACGACGAAAAAAAAAGAAAAGGAAAATTACCGTATACAATTTAATGCTTCAAAGGGAGAAAACACGAAATCACGCAAACTGCTAGGACTCTAACGTTCAAATGAGAACGATAAATTATAACGAAATTATTATTAAACGCTTTCTCATTACCTGACCAGCTAACCTCGTTAAAACTTCGTTTCACGAATCCACAAACATTCCTTGTCCTTGAGCATAAAATTAAATTGAAAAAATGTCAATTAAAAATAAATCTTCATGGACCTTAATATAATCGAGTATCCACATATAATACAGCGTTTAGAAAAATAATAATCGTACCGCTAGAATGAAATTTCAAATATACCGTACGTTCTAAAATATCTGACGACCTATACCTACATCAATTCCAAATACAATCGAGCCGCATCGAGAATCGCAGTGAACGATTTGTGACCTCATTCACATGAATGAGAAAATAGAATCGAATTTCTAGATAGCCCAAGTGCAATATAGTACAGTTCACATCTATACCTATAAAGTAGTACACAAGCAGTAGGTACATAAGTGCCCGTGTGAGTACGCGAAGAAAGATAAAACGCGATGATTAGGAGTAAAGTAGTAAAAGGAGGCAGTTGAGCAGAAAAATTGGGATAGGGTTTCATTCGTTTAACCGGAAGCCACGATCGAACCCATTAAGTAAATGTTTGATCGACTCGCGTGTTTTCCTCGCGTGATACTCAACGAGCATATTATCACGTCGGGACATGGGGTTACGTCAGTCAAGTTATATCAAACACATGAGGTAATGCCACCGATGGAAGTAGTAGTATCGGCCATACATTTAATCGTATAAACAAGCAACGAATTACGATGCACATATGCAAGCCTAAAAACGTCGTAAGACATTCGTGCATGTGCAAAGTAGATTATTTTTGAATATTTATTATATAGAGCAAAATATAACGTCGTGTAAGTGTATGATGGAAAATTGATAAATTCCTATATGGAGAGCTGTAATCCTCGTTAGTGATTTGGTATTCGCGTATAACACACGAGCGTCCATTTGTAATTTCGCAGGTCCTGCATAAATGCCAGGCACAGCCGACCACGAGATGCATATTATAAACGCATTTATAACTGATCGCAATCAATGTTAATTGCTGCTTGTGTGCTGCAACACCGCAGCCAGCCTGTGGCTATTCTCTGCTTCACTCAGCTTCACTTTCCTACAGTGCGTATACTAGTTGTACACAGCAAAACCATACTAACAGTGTGGAAGCGGCAAAACAGTATTTAAATATTTTGCCGATGCACTCGCCTCTTGCTGGCTGGAAGAGATATCGATCGTTATCTACTAATTAAGTCATTTCTGTTAATTAAAATTTTATGCTTGCCGTAACGCTGACGCTTCTCTTCCCCTCCCTCCCGTACCCACCTGCATCCTGTACTACATTCTTGTACATGTCTTTTGCTCCAGCATCCTTGTACTCTCGTAGCTTAATCTATAGGTATCTTTTAATCTGAATGTTAAGCTCATCTGGGATATCTAGCATGGTTCTTGATTCTTTTTTAATATTTTCACGAAACGCTCGGCATCCCATGGCGAGTATCGTCTGAAAATTCTGCTGGATAATTTCTATGACGCGATGCGACAGTTTGGCAAAGAGCACGTGACGCGTATGTCGATGTAAGATAAGTTGGTTCTGTTTCGTGAGTACATTACGGAAATAGATCCTTCTCCGAGTACATTTTATAGGTTAGGACAAGACAAATAATAAATCGCGACGCAATGAAGATTGAGCGCAGCCTCATTCACGTAGGTATACGTATGGCTGTACCACCACAATCTGTGACGTAACTCCCCAGGAGGAAGTAAAGCACCCGCTTTCGATCTTCCCTCGCTTCGTCCTCGATAAGGCTGATTTATTTCGAATTCGCTACCTTCCGCATGAAACCAGATTGAAAATTGAAAATGTCGCGATATCCCACCAGAATCGGAAAAAGCAGTCCTTTCCACTTCCTTGTAAAAACGTACACGAAGTCAGGTTATTTTTCAGAATTATATATATATATACAGGTACAGCCTTCGAAGTTTATCTATTGAAAAAAGTTAGAGGCAGGTTTGCTGCTAATAGGAATTAATTTATTGCTGGCTCAGCAAATAAAGGCTGTTTCTCGTAGGAGAGCGCAATTAGCTATCTTCTATAGACGGCAATTTGGAATCGGACTATTTTCTGTGAAAAATCTAATGAAAATCAAGCACCGCGAGGTACCTATTGAAATAAAAGGGTAAAGGGCTTTTCGTATTTTTCATTTTACAACTCAATGATTTTTCATATCTGAGCTAAAGAGAGTTGCAGCTGCATATATCATTTTAATACTTAAGCGTTTTTATATATATTATTTATTACATTTTTCTTTGCTTACGAAAGCTTCAGTTCCCGATATCTTGCGGGTATTAAAATATCTGACGAAAGTACTTTTCGTGCGAGTTTTTTGAGCAAAGTACTTCCTGGGATTCGCAAGTGCGAGAACGCGCGTGAGGAAAATACATTTTAGAGAAACTTGAGACGTCGTGCGGTGATGCGAGATGAAAAGCTTGTAAAAACTTTTACGTCGGTCTAGGAAAATTGCAAGTCTACCTCGTGGGACGAGCAAGAGAGACTAAGAGGGGGAAGCAGGTAACTGAAACGGCAGTGGACATATTTTCTCGCCGAGCGAGCAAGTATTTTTATTTTGTTTATTTTATTTTTTTTCTAATTTCTTATAGTAGATAAGACTACACAGAGGTTCCACGTCTATCCCTCAAAGAAGAAATTAAAAAAAAAAAAACTTCCAAGTTTTTCTAAGCTTCTCCCAATTTCTATAAAATATATTATTTTATTTTGGACATTATATTTTTATTTAAACTGTCTCCCCCTCCCCCCTCCCTCTCTCTCTCTCTCTCTCTCTCTCTCTGTGTCTTGTTCTCTCTTTTTTTTCTATTTCCTTCACAAGATGCTGCCATGAGCACAGCGTAGCTACGCGTGATAATACCAAGGCGCATCCTCACCCGTGAGATAAATGAACCAATTTTCTCCGGCTTTAGTCAGTGGCAATATTGCCAGCACCTTGTACACCTCCAGACGTGGAATCGTTTCAGACTCAACCCCGATCTCTTCTTTCCCGACCGAACTCAGCTTCTTTTCCTCTTCTCCCATTCTACGTCTCTATTCTCCTACGCCGTGTTGTTACATACGCTGCACCGTACTGTCTCACATGATTCCGCTGCGTTACTCGCCGCCGCTGATTTTCCTTCTCTTGAATTCCATTCCAGGGACAAAACGAAGATAACGAATTAACATTATCATTTCATTCGCACGACAGAGTCACACTAGCCAATGGCATTTAGGTATACATATATGAAAAACAAAAAAAAAATTCGAATAAGGTAATTACCTTCTTTTTCGAATTCAAGATATAGAATCGCGTTAAAGATTTTCCCACGTATCTCCGTATTCTGAATCTTGATTCTACACCCGTCAAATTTCCATTTACTTTCGAGACAGCGTAATTCTCGAGGCAGAGGGTGAATCTCATCCATGACAATTGTCCTGACGTGCACACAAAAAAAATATAATAGTTTATGCGAGCAGCTAAAAGACGTCGAATAAGGTATAAAAATTTTATCAGCAACACGATACATTTGTAAAGCAGTCTGCTTCGAGTGCGTATAAATATATTTGTATCCATATATAATCGCCCTATGATAAGTCGTATAAAAAAAAAGAGTCACGCTGTACTTGACTTTATGAAACGCAAGTAGTTAAACCGCTTTCGATTTGTAATCCGGACAGAGACTCATTCGCGTCTAGATTTATAGACGTCGCGACGCGGTACTCCGAAGCAACAAGACCGATCGACGTGGTATTCTGATTCAAAGGAGCAATAACAGGCGAATCTGATCCGCTTCCAGTCCCCTGCGTTACGTGCCCACAAGCGTATAGAGAAATCCCGTCTCCCACCTACGTTACATATACGCAACGTTCCAACCCTTCTGAATCGTCAACCAGCTCACTTCCCTTTTCGCTTATCGGATGAAATATCGGTTGCATCTATAAGCGCGTACAATTTCGCGTACGTTCTCCTATATCGGCGTCGCGACGTATACGTAGTGTGAATCGACGGTGCTCGACGCGAAGCAACTTTTTTTTTTCAATGTGCACATTCATATTAATTTGCAAACATCACGGCTACCCGTTTCCCCGTAAATCATCCAGGAGCCAGGCAGTTTTTTCGCGACGCACTCGGGACGCACCCTCGGCTTGCTTTAATGAAATACGACAGAGCCG
Source organism: Calameuta pallipes (assembly GCA_030142375.1). NCBI lineage: Eukaryota > Metazoa > Arthropoda > Insecta > Hymenoptera > Cephidae > Calameuta > Calameuta pallipes. The sequence goes on from JARQSW010000315.1 coordinate 666,894, forward strand.
AGAAGCGGATCTTTTCATCGATCTGGTGAACTCGATATTATTATTTTCTCGGCTCGTGCTTCGTAGCGAAGAAATATCGTGGAGAACCTTTTTAGGTTTATTTGGAACTTTGTAAGATAAGAAAGAAAAAGAAGGAAATAAAAGGAAAAAGCATACATATACATTTGTATAGACACACGAGAGTGTCAGGGAGACGAATGTAGTTGGGAAACCAGATTGAATACGGCTTTTGGAAAATGTATCGGCTCTGCTCTGTAATGCTGATACTTTTGGTTCCGCGTCATCCTTGCTTTTCCCCGGCTAGACTTAATGGCGCCTAATCCTATCAGCCTCGTAAATATATTCGTACGAGTGTAAGACTGTAATCCGCGAAAATATAAAACCCATTAAGCTATTGAAGGTGTCGGTAGGGACGGCGGTAGGGCGCCGAGGCGCTATGGGGCTCCAAGGTAAACTGGAACGTACAGTGGAGTCCCAAAGGAAGATAAAGTATGAGAGAATCAGAGGGAGAGGGAGAGATAGAGGGGGGAAAGGGGGGTTATAGAGCGTTGGAGGTAATACTATAAATTTAACGCCAGGGTTAGGATGATACGTCGTGACGCTTAGCCAACGCTCGCTTCTCCCTTAGTGTATAACCTATATATTATACATATATGGATGAATTCACGCAATTTCGATGGTAGAAGTTGAAAATAAAATTTTACTTTTAAAACTCGCGCTTTCCTATGAACGTCGTATATACACTGTGAACTCTGGGATAGGGTAGCCGTTCGGGCCCATTGCCACGGGAATGCACTGAGAGAATGTTCGGATTTAAAGGCAACGTGGAAAACGTTCGTACGTGCAAGAGCTTGCGAATTGATTTCCACACAGTGGATGCCGGGAAAAAGTCTTCTCGCGAATGTGCAATAAGTGTTTTCCATTTTGCAAAACAGGCAGACCCAGCTCGTGATCCCCCGAGACCTCTGGTAGATTTTTCTACTGCGAGACACAGACAGTAAATGATATGTACAGTACCGGATGCGAGACGCGAGCTCTCTGACTCGGTAAGGTTATGTTGTAACAGAAGGTGGTGGGCATATAGGACGGAAGGCAGAGGCGCGAAACGAGATAATGAAGTCGTGTATATTCTCGAGTATGGTGCAGCAGGTGTAAATAAAGTTCTCGTTTAGCAAGGAACGGTTATCCACTCTTCGCCTATCGAGAGCGCAACAACTGGGCCCTCTCACGTATGGGACAATAATTAGCTTCGGGCGCAACTTTAAAATTAATAGCTATAAATTTTAACGAGCGCACAATACAACGACCTGCTCTGTATATGTGTATATATATTGTGACGTGATTTTTCGACTCACGGTCACAAGGCGACTCCGGTTACCGATACAGATAACGCTCTCGTT
>JARQSW010000315.1:668393-690472 GCA_030142375.1 Calameuta pallipes
TGGATCTCGCAGATTATCGTTCTCGGATTTTGCTATCGGTATCGGGTCAAGAAAAAAATACGTTACAATATATATTATATATATAAAGGCGTATCTCTGCTGGGAGGTTCGTTCGCAAATAAATGTAGTTATACATCTTGGAATGTAATAGGCGTGATCCAGACTGTAATCTGATCCGTACGTTAAAGAAGTATATGATAAAAATGTGAGGTATATGAATAAAAATTATATCTAAGAAACTTTACGGTTTGTGGTGAAACGGTGCATTCGATTTTAAACCCGCTTTTGGTATCTTTCTCTCTGGCGGAATTTTCCGGAACTATCGTGGAAGCTTAACAACGCCATTTGGTGGACATTTCCGGAACTAAATAAAAATATTCCTCACGAAACTACACATCGAGCGATCTCGTTCCACGTACCCCTCTCCCCTCTCCTACGGAATTTTCCGAAACGATCGTGGATGCCTAACAGCGCTATCTGGTGGAGTTTCCCGAAACTAACAAGGCTGCTCCCCATAAAAATGCATGTCTTGAGTTGTTGTTCCACGCCCTCTATCGACTGCAAAGGCTGCGATCAGGAACGTGTAAGGCTGCTGAAGGTTTTTACGGAGACTGCTAAGGTTGCGACCGAGAAGGCGTAAGGATGCTATAGAGGATTATCTTTATTATATTATAAGGTGGATGGCCCAGTCATTGGCCATGTATACCAGTAATCCTCAGTTGTGTTATAATACTGTAAATTTTGCTACAGTCAAAGCACACACTAACGATTACCGATACATGGCCGATGACTGGACCATCCACCCTATATACATATAATAACCTTGAAAACAGCAAGTACCTCATAAAGGGAGTTTACAAGCGGATACTTGGTGGCAACGCTTCTGGTTCTCGAGAAGAAAGGAATTTATGATCTGCGAAGCGTAAGAAGTCCCGGAAAGAGGAAACCCTTCTCTGCTCGTATTCTCACCCTCGTCGGACATATTCCATTTGTCTGAATTGTCACGCATCGTTGATTTGCTGTCCAACCCTCGCCGAGGACGCATAAACAAAACAGCAAATAAGTTTAGTATAGTCCAGGGTTGATTCTCGCGGAAATGGGAATTTCGCAGAGTGCAGGAGGCGTCCACACGAGTGACGGTGTCCATGCTGCTATGTTCTACTCTGCTCCACTCTGTTCCATTTCCAGTCGACGGTCCATGCCTTACCTCGAAAACAAGGAATGTATGCTAAACTTATGCGGCTCGACGATAACTTTGCATACGAGATACGATTCAAGCGTGGAATAGAGCAAGCTGTGCCGTCGTGATAACACGCTACGGTCCCTGCACTACCTGTACGTTAACGCTGGTTCACATTTGGCGCGACATTTCGTTTCACGACCCAATTCGATCCTTCCTCGTACATATGTACCAACGGCAGAAAAGGCGAAGGTTATTGCCTCCTTCTTGGAACATCCTCGTCCATTAAAGCCACTACGCCCACTAAGGGTAGAAAACCACTTGATAGTATATCTCTATGGAGTAACCTCTTTGTATGTATATATGTATAGGTATGCCTTAGCCACTCAGGATTTTCTTGGATTTCCCTAAGCTTATCCCTTAGACATTCGAAGGATACGCGAGGAGAACTTCTTGATCCTAGAGACGCTATCGAATTAGGGTTCGTTTAGCGAGGGAAATTAGTACTTGGGTCAACTGGAATGTGTGGTAAAACGTATCCAGGAACAAAGTGTAGCAAGAAGAACCCTTACTAGAACTTGGCGTCCATAGCGTCTAAATGAGCTCGACTAATGGGAACAGTTGAGACAGCGTGTGTGGAGCTTTTGGATAACGTCCCGACGTCTTCTATTGTAATGACCTATATTGTGCATAGATATGAGGTGAGTTTGAAAATTTTAAGCGAAAACTTTTGGGATCGATTTGCAGAAGCGAGTAAAGGTAGGATAAGTCCTCTCGGAATTCTATATAAGGAACAAGAAAATGGGTTGTGACAAGGTATGACATATTGTTAGGTTAGGGACGAGAATACTGAATCATATTGAAGTATGAGGAATTTCGAGGGAGTTTCTGGAATTCAAATTGTTCCAACAAGCACTCTTGATCGTTCGAAAGAAAAAACAAATTTAGAACCTTTTACGCTTTGCAATAGTACTTGGTAAGTTTCGCCATGATTTTTGTCATACCATACGGACTGCCGTAAAAAAGTTGAATAACTTCAGGACAGTCAAATTTGTCTTTTTTCCTATCCCTTAAGTTACCGTGGTACTTGCTGGCAAAAGCACTGAGAAGAGTACCTATCTTACCGACGGGGAAATGTGGTTCAGACTTGAGATTCCCCGTAAACGCGCCATACTGGATTTTATCGTAGTGAACAGTCTCCTGTCTAGACAAGATACTCTCTTCGAGTCATCGAATAGTATCGTAAAATTTCACAAAGTCGAACGTTTTACATCTACGATATAAAAATTGGAATTCGTTCTCAAGAAAGAGTAAACAACAAATTGGATGTCCAAAGCGTCCAGGACAGGCACCATATCTAAGCATCAAATTAAGATTATCCCTCAATTTCCCATAAGCCACCCCGACCTCCTACCACAGGAACCTAACAGGAGATTATCTAAGTGCAACATATTCCAAGAGCCACTCGACTAACCTACAACCCGGAGACTCTGTTTTTGTATTCCACATGTCGCCATCTATGAGGTAAAGCAATCTTTCACGTACCATACTAAAATTGCACTGACTAGATAGACAAGCCATACCTGCCCCTTGGCATTCTATGGCTCACGTACAGATGGGCCCATGACGTTGAAAAGAACCTGAGCATGTATTCCCGATAACATCAAGGAAAATGAAAACAAGTGCATATTCCATAGAAAGGTCGTTGCACCGTGCATCCTCTCGATCCATCATCGGCACACAGCAGAAAATCCCGGTACTAACGAGTATCACGAGTTATCATCCGTAAATCATTAGGAGTGCCACCTCACAGGAGGACCATCGTTGTATACTCAAGATGGGAAGCCAACCGATTTCCATGAGACAGTACAATGTACGAAGCAATCAAAGCGACTTGAGAACCATTCCGATTGGCAATCAGAGGGGCGGATCGTGAAGGGTGGATATATCGAAGCCGCTTCCCCTGCACCCTGACAGCGTGTAACAGACTATCGAGAGTACAGCTCCAGAGCTCCCGTTAGCTTCACTCCGGTCTCGATGGTTAGATTGCATACCTGCTTTGCTGCGGGCACCCTCGTTTATGGGGTATTTCCCAGGTCATCCCCCAAGCGGCTCTGAATTCAACTAAATCCCGTCTGCTCCGGCAGCCGGCTGGAGATTCGAAAGGATCGTGGTCGCTCATCAGGCCACGGGGCCTTCACTCTCGTAGAGGCTTGTAGGGATGCTAGTATTTCCCCAGCGTTCAGGACGGAAAGAGATGGCGCCACCTGCTATACGCTTACTGGCCCATAAGGTTCTGGTAGTGGTGATGGTGGCTCAAGTCACTGACTTGCTCCATCCACGCTCACGATTTCGGCGTTTGATTACTGCGGATTTAACGGCAGTTCTCGGATACCGGGTTTAGATTGCGTTTAGGTGGCTCACGATACGATACGACTACGATGGAAACCGGACTGCCAATTTAGCTTCGAGATCTGGATTAGAGACGAGGATGGAAGTTGGCTCTATCTACCTCTGTAGGTACCAGTACGTAGTCTACCTGCTAGGTAGTAGGGTCATCCTGGCTCTATTTTCTGCCTCTCATTATAGCTCAGCCAAATCCTTCGTTCTTTCTTTTTCACCCCATGTTAACTTCGGTACGACACTGCTCTATTATGCTTACCAAGCGTACACGTGTCCCATTAGAAGCTACGTATTTGCCTATGAAACAGATCCTGGCGAGAATTAATCGTTCTGGGCGAAGACTTTGAATGGTACGCGCGCGTCTAACCAGGTGAAAGCTAATCTAATGTGTATTCAAGATAGGGATAATGTGCTGTTTACGCTCCGTGTCCCAAGCGATACAGCTATGGGTTTTTTGCTGAAAGTTATCCTCCGGAATAGGGGTGGATATATCGAGATCCTGGAAAATAACTAGACACGGTCCAGGGGTAGTTTGTCAAGTCATGCAGCTATCATCCTGGCCACGGAGTTATTCGACTCGATATCGTTCAACGAGCAATTTACGTGAAACAAAGGAAAACGACTGCTTCGGGATTTCTCGACATGCTGATTGCGTTTTAGCCCCGAGGACAATTTTCGAAATTCACATGGGAATATGGAGTAAAGTATTTTATCCGCGAAGTCAAAGGCTCTTTTCATTTATTCGATAATAGAACTGCAAACTGAACGTGAAACGCGAAGAGATTTGTAAATATTGTAAATCTCGCAATCGCATGTGGACTCTCAGTACTTTTATAAGAAATATGCTTATTCGTGCTTGCGAGTTGCTTGAAAACGGTTTATGGACGATTCCTTCTCTTTGTACGGAATATCAAGATATCCTTGACTGTAAGTGCTCTCTACGTATGGACACAGGGTAAATGGAAGTTCTTGTCTAAAATACATAAATTCTATGCAAATATAGTATAACATAGAAATATCACGATTCCTGAAAATAATATTATTCATTTTATCAGTTACTACGATCAAAGGTAAATTGCGATTCAAAAAATAAAAAAGTCGAGAAAGAATGATCAAATTTCAATTTGATACCCCCTTACCTCAGAAACTCCGTTTAAAACTATAACTAATTTAGGTCACAAAACTTGTCTTGTTTTTCCTTTAAGCAAAGACTATTAAGAACCACTGAGTATCCTCAGTATCAACTTGATTATTCATAAGAGAGCCAAGTGCCTGCACCAGATGAACCTGTTCGGAATTTCTGAACACGTATACCCAACAAACGTACCGGATGTATATCTGAGGTATTATTGGCTTAATTCAGTTTGCGTCCTTTACACTTGAAGTTCAATTAAAACACCGGTTACTCGGTCACCTGAATGAGAATAACAGAAGCACCGTGAGTGGCAGGTATGTTATTATCGGGATTAGTCCAGCTTCGCGGTCAGATTGCGGATTACAGGATTTCTGGTGACCATATATGTATATCTGTCACACAAGAAAGAATTTTCTCGGATTCCTACTTCAGTCCGGCTAAATTCTCTTTACTATCTCATGGGAGAAACCTGACCGAACTGCGCTCGATGGTGTTTGACGTAATCGGCGAGTATTTGTACGAAAGACATATCCCGGACTAGTCCAGGACAAGTAGCCCAGACTGAACTAGCTGGCTTAGGCAGCATGGATGCGACTAAGCACTTAAGTTTCGAAACGAGTTCGCCATCCAATGAAATACGTTTTATTATGCTATTTCAGCAAATCGTTCCCATTAGAGCCCCTATCGATTTATCAAGAATCCAAGAGGAACGAAGAGATTCGAGCACGGCCGAACACTGTCGAAGCAAATGGCAGTCGGATCACCCTGTAGCACAGATACGAATATAACTAATCACCCAATTTGCTCGACAGATACTCTCACCTCCGAATCAGTCAGTTCCCACGTGTATACGTATACGTGGAGCTTTACCTTTTCCTCGAAACAAAAAAAAAAAGTACCACACGTCCGAACCAATCGAATCCCATTTTTCAAACTGTTTACTGTGATTTATTTCCTCTGTATTAGCCAACACAGAATTGGCTTTTTCGTTGGTATCTTTGCAGGGGTTGTAAAACAGGGTTCGTGTACGATCATCGGGATTTGTAAATGTTAATAAAAAAAAAAAATCTGCCATACACAACATTCCCTGGGTTCCCTGAACTCTGTTTAGCTTTCGTTACAATCAGGGTACACGAGACGTCGAGAACGTGTGCGTTTAATAAAAACCGTCGCTTCATGGGGATTCAACGGGGATGGCTGAAATGGTCAACGGCAATTATTGCTGTGATTAAGCGTGTTTCTTTTAGCTTGAATATATTCGAAAGGGAGGACGAGAGGGGTCGTTAAAGTAGCGGAAAAACGTAACGTACCACTCAAAAATCTATGGGTACCATCTAACCCCTGGGGCGCAAGAATAAAATGTCACTCCCAAGAGAAATCCGTAAATCTGACGGGGAAGTTTTCAGTGTTCATTGCAATTCAAAGCTCGGCGAGAGATGCTTCGCTTTTCACGAGGGATCGTACTGTGCGTAATAATAATAAAAAGAAAGAATGTTGTTAAAATTTCTATCTGCCAATATATATCTCATTGGAAGTAGGTTTCGTATCTGCGCAAGGGTTTACGAAGGGATGGAGACTCGGCTGTATGGTTATTACCATCAATAATGGCAATTTGGTTTGCAAATGGCTCGAAACGGTGGGTAGAGCCGTTCCTACCTACAATTTCCCTTCATTTTGAGGCAGGAGCACTCGGCCCTCTCGTGCAGTCAGCCACATTGAAATACCTTGAGTCAACATTTACCTACGCTCACGCAAATTGATTTTATTTAAATCCAAAGTACGAAAGGATGAAACGTCTTTCGGTGGTTAATTGCGTTCTCGTGCCGCGACGCTAATGAGAACTATCGAGACCGTTAACGAGATAGGCGCTTAGTCATTTCGCGGTTTCTCTTGGAATTTTACCTATGACGACACTTTAAGTGCACTTGAAACTTTTCGCTGAGTTTTCAATGGATACTTTATCTTGTGGATAACGTCATTGATTTTTCTTTTTAATTTAATGGACGCAGTGATGAATTTTACTCCATGTGAGTTAGGGCGAGTGTGTGGCTGAAAGAGAAAAGCTTCGAGAGGGATATATATGTATATATGGTATAGCTATAGTTACGTGTGCTCTCGAAAATGGCTTAGCTGGATTTACCTTCGGGAACTTTAACGAACCTGGACTAGGAGGTGCTCGCGTCCCAATTTCGAATGATTTGGAAAGGATACTCAGTGGAGGTTGATAAGGTTAGTCCGGGTAAGTATAAGGCAGCGGACCGGGAGTTGAGTTTATCTCACGCGTTGGGAATAAAGTTAGCGGCCGAACAACCCGGTAGGGTCTACAAAGTTATTTTCGCCAGTATTTCCAACTCCGTCCCGCCCTCATGGCTGCCGGTTAACCACTTTGAGATCCTATACGAAAAAACCGGATAGGTATAGCGGTGCTTTTTCAGTGGGTTAGGCGAGTTGCGTTTGATTGAAAAGTTAAAGTTCAAATGCGCTTTTCAACTTCAAAGCTTGGTCCCTTGTTCGTCACTCTCTCGTATGGCCTCCTGGTATAATAGAAAAATGATCATCCTCGGCACAGGACTTCACCTGACAATATACCACATTAACCGGGTAGAACCGAAAAAACACGTAATTACAAAAAAAAAATTCCAGAATCTTTCTTCGAATCCTTTTAAAGCGTCAAGCTACATCGAATTAAAAGGGTTACAAGAACAGTCCAAATATTTTTACTAAAAATACTTGAAACTTCGAAACCCTTGAGGTCGGCACGAGAGCTTCTCGAAAAGGATTTATTTCTCGCGGTGGACTGCTCGAGGGAAGAAGAAAAAGAAAGACCCTTCGAAAAAGGACTCAATAGGTTAGGTAGGGTCAAAGAAGTAGACGCCTCGTCTCCCTTCTCCCATTTGCTCTTCCCAGAAAATTGGCGTTTGGAATTGGCATGGGTAGGATTTTTAGAATTCGGCAAGAAGGAGCATCTCAAAAAGGAACCATCGGATAGGAGGCACAGTTCCTTTTACTGGTTTTGTATCCTGGGCCGCGGCGCAGAATAAAGAAATACAGAAGTGACCCTCATGAGAATCTCTATCGTAACCAGAGTTCAAATTTATTCCGCGGCTAAGGAAGGTAACTTACTCTTCGATTTTACCATCCAACCCTCTTGGAAGCCTTTCGAATTGCGACTCCAGCCGACCCCATCTCCCACCCCTCGCGTACGTTCGTTCTTGCAGAAAATGAATTCTTTATACCAGGAAAGACATAATATCCCAACCGGACTAGTGGCCTAGTCTCCCCGTACCAAGGGGATGACTTTTCTGCGCCATTGATTTATTGCAGGTACCCGCGTCACGGCAACCTCACCAGCAGCACAAGCTGAACGAACTCGACCTGGAAAATTTTTCTTCCACTCTATTCCGGCAAGGAGCATTTTACCCGAGACCAAGGGAGAAAACCACCCCTGCCGCTCATGCCAAAACCAGTTCTACGTCGTATCCTAGGTATACTATTCAGCCCCTAAAACCTGGCAAGATTATCACGAAGCTTTCTAAGATTTTAGCAAAACGCACGCCGCGGCAGCCTCTCGATCTTGCCTGTACCGGTAGCGGTTGCGATGAGTTTAGATTAGTTTAGTTTACTTCTCGGCAAGTTTACCTGCTGGATATTACGGCGTGCGCAGATTAATATCACAGCAGTCTTCTTTCTTTTCGTCAGGTGTATCCGCAACCACCTGTGTCGACTGTGTTTAGTTTCAAGAGGATGCGACCCTGCGCATGCCTTGTATTTCGGGACCAGCCTTTCCGACACTCATTCGAACCAACTGAGCCTTTATCAATCAAGTCTTAATCTTCCTCGTGTCTTCTTTCTCATGCTCCGGACGTATAATGGTAAAAAGAACCTCCAAGAATTTTACCTTCCACCCGAGACTCTTTACAAGAAACGCGTTTCAAAGTTTCCGAAGTGGAAGGAACTACCTGCCGCAGGTATATACGTATACGTATATATATAGTACATAAACGTCGAAATAAGTCGTAGAATTTTAAGTACTAGGCGAGTACCACGGAACGCGTCGAGGATGCTATAAACGGACTAGTAGTAAGTACTTACCAACGACCACTTGGAGAACCAAGTAATTACTGTGTAGAAGTGTTTTAGCGTATCTTGAGTAGCCACTGTATCGCGATTAAATTCATTAATATCAGCAAATTACATTGCGACAAGGACGACGAGTCTACGTGCTGACGAAAACTGAAACCGCGGGTAGTTAAGGGTGATTCCACCGAAGGGAGTAGTAACAAACTAAAGTAATATATGCAAATGAGACATTGGCTGCGTAAGATAATTTTGCAGTAAATTATTAAGGGCATTCTTTTAGTTCATTCTTGATCACGACTATAGTCTTATACCCAATTCTGATTACTTTCGTCGATAAACATCGAACGAGCTCGATGTGTCATAAAAATAAACTTTAAATCGACGAAATCGTCATTTGGTAGGTATACCTATTTATAACTTGTCGTCGCGACGCCTGCAACTTGTTAATATGATAGGGACGTCTCCGAACAGACTTGGTAACTCTTCGTTTCTTCGCAATCAATGAAATATTTCCCGTGGGAGAATCACCCACCGAATATAATGAAGCTGACGATGACGTGGGGCGTCTTTCGTCAGCCAGATAATAAATAACCGACGCGCAGAATGTCATGGCTATGTGCTATATGGAGCTAAGGTACGAAATCGTGCCGAGTGGGTATATTATGCCTCATCTGGAGGTTGGCAGACACTCGAGGGATTCATTATAATAAAATTTGCGAAAGAACCCACCCACCTTTCCAGCGCCAACCGCCATGCCAACGGGAACGTCTCGGTCTCTGGAGCGGACGGGGTGGCACAAGCCAGGAGAAGAATTAGAATGTAAGAGGGCCGAGAACGAGGTTTGGCTCCGTGGCGCTGGTGGCTCCAAGGGAACTCAACGGTAAAGGATGAACTAAAATGGGTGAAGTGCCTTCCCGGGCATCCAGGATAAACCACCCTCAGGTACTATCGGTAGGTACACATATACACAGTGCTACCAACGTAGTCTCGAGACGCGAAAGGATATCCATACGGAAAGTACCATATACGAGGCTTGAATATTTCTTGAAAATATTATTTCCGAGGAAGCTCATATGTCCACATCACAGTACTCATGGCTGCTATAACACAATCGACAACCCGTTATCCCCAAAGGGGTATAACGAGCTAGGAGGATCGTCCGGTCTCCATTAAATTCGATGTAATACTAATAACGCTAAATGTTTTCACACCCTTTAATATTACTGTCTTTAATTAGCGCTAGTGAATATCCTCCTGCAAGATCACTAGGCAAAGTTGAAGGGTGTAATTTTTTTTCTGACCCAACCGCCGCTGCTACGTAGGTGGGGAGAGGGTGGTGATGAGTTAATGCCATAAAGCCTTGGGCAACTGGTCTGACCGCGCGGAAACTTTTTAGTACCCTCGGATGTACCACGAGAAGGGTCGTGTTTGACTTGGCTCCTCTCTGTCTTTTTCTCTTCCTCTCCGCTCTGTTCAACTTATCGTCGCTTTTACCTAGAAGGAACAATGTGCCGGCATGGAAGTCTACGCTTCCTTTCGACCTTGCCGGCAATTCCCATCCCTTCGTCAAAACTCCGTACCCTCCTGCGATGAGCACGAGGCAGAAGCGCATCCCTTCGGGGGTGTCCTCGTCTCTTATCCTTTCTTGACTTTAAGAACCACCCTCTTATTCCCCTCATTCCAGGACCCGGCAATACCGTGTGTATATATATATATATATCCTCGCGCACCCGCATCCCTTGTTTCGTCGATTCAGCCAAGATCAAATACGAGCTCTCTTGGGCACAGGGAACAATTTGTTTCCATTATACTCGCGCGAATTGGTGGAATGAGATCGTCCTACAAGAGGAAGGAAGGAAGGAGCTCCTTTCGCAACCCTCTATACCTACTCCGGGCTGACTTTAGCCAGGAGTCGACTATCCCTTTGTACGTTTCTCTCGCTAGATGGAAAACTTTCATTTCCATTTCAGTTGTAAGCGAAATCGACGGTCACATTGTGCAGGGGTCGATTCGTTCCTACGAATAAGACCTACCGACTTAAGAGCTGCCTCACGATCACTCGAAACCCAGCATTTAATAGGGATTCGAATTTCCGCCGTAAAGGACCAGGTGATACCTCGATTCTCCAGTAAAGGAGTTTACCCAAAGTTTAGCCACGCGTTCAAAGCAATCGTTATCGTTTGGCCCCTTATCAAATGGATACTACCCTATCGCGACATCGTCATTCAACTAATATCCAAGATACCGAAAATGCATTAGGAAAGTGGCTGCCAGTAGGCAGAGTTCAACGAAGGACACGGATGCCATGAAGTATCACGAATTAGCACGGTAGCCAACCTGGGCGGTAGGCAAGGAGGCAGTCAGGCAGGCACGAAGCAACGAAGCTCGCTGTAGTGTAATACGATTGATTTAAGTGGGTACCTAAGTAAGTAACGGTAGATAACTGCTGGCATTTAGCCACGGGAAGGAAGGGTTCACTTGTAGGAGCATGGCATTCGCCTTGTAACGCTGTAATCTTCGGAGGCAACCCCCACCACCTCCCCCCGAGGACGCACACCGTCTCACACCGACGCATCGATATACGTATAGGATGCCTTGAGAAAGGGGGGAGGAAGACCGGGGGTTCCGCAGTAATTACCAATTTGGTTATTATGGTAATCTCTCGACGAAGATACTCCGTGATTCCGTTCAGTGCACGTGGATTACAGGAACGCACTACGGTGGTTACACCCGTGCTATATTTGTGTTCGACCTGCAGCTCTGTCCACCGCAGCTGCAGCCTGCAATTCGGTGGCAGAGCATTTTAGTGCGACCTATATGTTATTCGAGGATGCACTTTCTCTCTTCTCCCTCGTTTCTCTCTCTCTCTCTCTCTCTCTCTCTCTCTCTCTCTTGCATTTTTGCTCCATTCATCACTCGCTCCACGACTCCCTCCCGTTCACACTGATATGCTCTTACTCTACTCTCTGCCTCACGCTTCTCGATCGTGAATATTTTAGGACCGTCTCATAATTAGAATTTACTGCGAATTACGAGCCGAATAAAACCTGATAAATCACCGGAAGTTCAGAGTCCGAGTCGGACTGGATCGAAACCCTTAAGAATCGCATAGTTTTAGGTATCAGTGAGAGAAGATACAAAAAATAGAAAAGAAACATACGTCCCACTAGTTATCAGTTGCGCAGTAGCAACTGCGCACCATGGGATTAAGAGAGATCGTGAAAAAGGATATATATATATATATATATCTTTTCACACCTTTTCCCCCTACAATTCAGGTGTAAAATACACGTTTCCGAATCTATCAAGGATTTAACACTCCAAAGGGAAAAATCATGAACGTCAAGCTTTTCTTCCGCATCGAATCGTTTCGACCTTCGATCCAAAGCTGATGCTTCTTCAGCTGGCATTTTAATCTGAATAATGTATCAAAGGATACAGGGTGAGGGATATCTAAGACCCAAGATCTTCGAATCAGAAAACGTAAGGGAGACAAGAGGAGCTCGATACTAGGGATCGAAATCGAGATATGTAATCGAATGGTGGGTGTATCGCGATGAGCCCTCTTGTGAAGGGCGTTTCGATCTGGTATACGAGAGCCTCCCTAACTCACTAAATAGGATAGTGTATATGTATATATGTATACACACACACACACACATACGTATGCACAAAGTACATATAGGTACAAAAGACAAGGAAGTCAGGAATAGGATTTCCTGCGGGATGGATTTGAGCTTGAGGCTTGATTTGTGGGCCGAACCTTCCTCTCGCTACCGTGGAGCAGGATTACGCCACGAGTCCCGGCTGACATTTGTTAATGCGTTTCTGATGCCCGGATTACACCGCATGTCCCCAACTGATAACCGACCCCGTTTCGTAAAAGCAGCCACTAATTTATGTGCATAACAAAGTGGTCCTCGCCGCTTATTATCGCTTTTGCTGCTCTGACGTGCGTGAGTGCGTGAAACATTTGCGTGGCCACGCGAGTGCGTGCATGCCTTCGTGCGAAAATTCCCATTGGCATTATTATTATTATTATTATTATTATTATTATTATTATCATTATACAAAACCATACTCCCCTTACTGTACACATACGTATGCATTTACCGATAGCGAGTCAGCCGCCTTGCCAGTAGGAATTCTTATTCCCTCTGGAAAAGACCCTAACGGCCATTACTCATCGTGATTCAACGGTGCTTAACGAAATATTCTTATATAATAAATTTTCAGGATTGAGATTCGTATGCGTAGATTCTTTCGCTAAGGAATCGAAGTACATCTCGAGAAGTCGTCTAGTTATGTCTACAAACCATGCGTACAGTATGCACGTGTATATTCAGTATGGTATGAGTCGTATAATGGTCTTACATATATGTAAGAAATTGTACAAGTTTACTGCTCACGCTAGAAGAGTTCTAACAGCGTACAGGGTAAGACTGGGATAATATATGCGGACGTCGTTAGAACCTGGAGACCGTATCTCTTTCATTTTCTTTCTCTCCTCCTTCTCTACTCACCTTGTTCTGGTTCCTCCTGGGTGCCTCGGCGTTCCTCGTTGGTTTCGCTGGTTCGCGTTCCGTCCGAGGTGGGTAATTGATTATTTAAAAAATGAAGCACCGAGAACCAGTCGGTCGACCGTATAGCTGCATATAGGTGTATCTTCGGTGCATACTACGTTCGTACGGTATGGCCATACGGAACGATTACACAAGCGACGCGATGCCAGACGTTTTTCATAAATAAGCATGAGAGATATAACGTGGGCATGTAAGCGGCTCGCGTGATGAATGCCGTCCTCTCAGTCAGCAGGACCGATTAATTCAAACGTAACGTTTGATCGTTAACACGAGAAAAAGGTAGCTAGAGGTATGGACAAGGTTACTGCCATATGTTCATATATACATATAT
The DNA here is from genome assembly GCA_030142375.1 of Calameuta pallipes. NCBI lineage: Eukaryota > Metazoa > Arthropoda > Insecta > Hymenoptera > Cephidae > Calameuta > Calameuta pallipes. The sequence continues at coordinate 682,106 of JARQSW010000315.1, forward strand.
ACAGAGTGGCTCAAATCAAAGTTGGTAGTGCCTTATATATTGTTAGAGAACCAATCAAAGTGGAAACAGATCAAGATTCAAAGGTATCCATTGTCCTATGTTTAACAGCTAGTCAGTGTATACAGGCGTATATCGAGAATCTATATATAGATATACAGATATGGTATATATGTATATATATATACAGAAGGGAATCTGACTGGTAATCGCTATTGGTCGCATACTGCGCGGGCGGCCAAGCGTTTTCATCGTGACGTGAGAACACACGTGTGATATGGGAGTGATCTAACCACCAGGAAGTCTCGTAACGTGGTTTACGTGGATCTGACAAACAGCATGTGTGTCTCCGCTTGAGTGGATGGATTTAATACGGCAGCGACAGAACTGTCGTGAAATTAATCGCTGTAGATAGGTTCGGTATTGGAATAAAGTTGCACGACACGTCGCTCGGAACCGCATTTCGCTTTTTTACGGCCGACGCTCGAAGCCGTGTTAACGGCGCGTAAAAAAAGTGCGTTTCAACGTAAATGCGTGAGGATGAAATTCCTCGTAAAGCGACAGGCGCATCCTCGTAAAATTAAAATATTCCAATTTTTGCATTCAAAATAAAAGACAGGTACGCCACTTTGCTACGCGAGGTAAAGGCTCTATTAAATAGTGTTTCGTGTAATTTTAATGACTCGGCAGGATGATGTAGATTTTAATTACCGAGGATGTAAACCGGGTATCAGCTGGAACGGTAGCATAGATATAAAATTTATTGGGGACATATAAAAATCTAATGTGATTCTCATACTGCGTATACGAACGATTATTTTAAAAATATGTTTTCCATTCAATCTGAGCAATCTTTACCGTCAACGCGTATGACGTCAAATAATTTTATTATAGTCTAAGGATTGAATGCCGAATTTATTAAAAACAAAAAAAAACAAGTCGTATAAATATCCTTCTTGACGGGTCGTGAAACGCGTTATTATTAGATTAGTGTAAAAATAATTAGGAATTTTATTAAAAGGGTTTATGAGGGAAATCGCAATTATTTTTTGCGCCTGTCCCACAGACACGTCTCAATAAAATTGTATATAGTTTACAGAAGATGCAATGACTGCACTGCGCTGTCAATCCATGTCAGTCACGTAGGCACTAATGCGCTTGACACGAAAGTCACGTTTCACATGAATTGCCGTACTAAACATGGATACGTAACCGCACACGAAGAGTCCCCATTTTTGTTTTTTCCCTTTTCTTCTGAGAAATCGATTAATCCATCCTCATCAAGCGTAGAAGTACAGGCTACAATATACACATATAGCATCCAAGGATCATCGCTTACACGGATTGAGTACATTCCATCCATGAAATTGGAGATAGCCCAAGGTTTTGGATGAGTCCTAGAACCAGGGTAAATCCTAAAGCCATAAGAGACGAGAAGGCAAAGGAGGATCCTCGCTTACATCCCTATACGAAGGGTAGTGCAAGTGCAACACCTAGTAATGTTCCATGTCTATAAAGTACCGCGATTGGAATTTAATCTATAAGACTTTATTGCATAACAGGATATCCGGAAGAAGGTTCAAGTTTCCGCAGTTATTCCGCGAATTCAGAAATTCGAGAAGCACCCAGGTGAGATCTGGCTCGTTGAGAGGATTCCGCAAAGTTGGTGTTAAAGGGCGAAAAGGGCTCAGAGGTAAATCGAGGCACGTCGAGAGACTCCCTGCAGGTAGGTAGGTAGGTGTAGGTCGGTAGGTATCGTTCGACAGAGCCAGGTTCACAAGGGGCGGCAGAATGCGCAGCCTGTAAAACCGACAGACAGACTCCATAATGGTTTAGAGTGGCTCTAGCCCATCGTAGCTTCTATTATATCGGTAGGTCGGACTGGGTTTACATGAGCGCGAAGCAGAGCGCCAACGCGGGCGAAAGTACGATTAATGGCGCGGAGGTTAGGTGTTAACATACAACAAAGTGTTTTATACCCTCAAAGAGGTATGTGCCTTGTCTTGTCGCAAGCTCCACCTCATTTATTCCCTCTTCGGACTCAACACGATCCGAGCCTCGCGGCAGCAGGGGCCCCCCCGGCTACACCCTTCAGCCGTACGCGCGGCCGTATTATACGGACTTCCTTTTCCTTCGGCGCCACTTAGCCAACCAATATTGCCATCGTGTAAACGGGCTCGCCGTAATTTATCATTAATAATGGCAAAACGTGTATCGAGTTAAATTTAGCTCGGGCTGACGTTAATCAATTTTATCGGCAAAGATAAACCGGACCGAGTCTTCCTTCCGTCCTGGCAGCAAGGACCTCCCGCTTTTCCATAATAAATCATCGTCCGTGCTGTGGCAACCACTGTCGCCCTTTACGGAAATCCTTCCAGCTCGAGGAGCTGGAGAAGGGAGGGGTCAAAGGTTTCTATACTTTTCAGGTACAGGTTGACTGATACTCTTGGTACTGTATGCTGCTGGATATCGATGTAATACAACACGTCAAATTAATAATGTCAAGACAACACATTTCTGAGGTTGTACCTGAAACTACACGAGAATCTATAGTCATTCCAATGGACTAGCTTGAAGTTGTCTTCACCATTTGTAATGTCCTACTCTTTCCTTATCTTCGCTACAGCTTCGGATTATTTAATTAGCTACCGAATTTTCGCTTACGGTTTTACGAGACGAGAGAATAAACTGTCGTAAGTCCCGATTAACCGTCCCCAATTTGGTAGCGGGAACGGCGCCACCCAGTTATCGGCTAATAATTCAGCAATTAGTCGGCGACCGAGCGGATAACAAGTTTGTTGAACATTTAAGCTCGGCCAAGAGCTGTTCCAGTAGGGGATGGTAGGGGAGGTCGAAGTGGCCGTAGAGAGCAGGTGGGGAAGAGGGCCTAGTATCGCCATGCGGCAGCTGACACTCTAGATTGGAGTAGCACGATAACGTGTCTCATAATGCTCCCATGAGCCTCGCTTTCAACCCTCTGCTGACGATACCACTGGTGGCAGCAGCCAGCAGCAACAGCAACAGTCGCCCTCTTGGCCCCCGAGGGGGGCTATACTTCGACTTCCTTCTGAACTCTGTGAATCTAGTCTACCTCAATTCCTCTCATTTACCCTTGCTCTGTTTGTATCTCACTTCCAGACGTACCCCTTACTCACGTCACCCTAACACCCCTATCCTATCCTCCCGATTCCGTTTATCTTTATTACTCAGCCGCGCGGCGAAATTGTGCGCAGGATTTTCCGTAATTATCAGGTTACCCCCTGTATTCCTCCTGCTCTCTACAATTCGGGAGACAATTTTCGCCCGGTAGAACCAAGTACTTTTATTGTATGTATAGAAAATGTTTTTTTCTACACCGACCGGAGGGAGTAGAGAGAAATGAAGAATATAGACGCCATGACGTTTCAATAGAACGTCGGAAGGCGTACAATCCTGCGTGGTTTGGGTTCGTACAACTTTTCTTTTCTATTTTTTTTTTTTTAATTCAACACCCTCCAGATCCGTCGAGCGGTTTCCTTTGGAAAAGTTATGGGCCGCCAAAGAGGTGAAATGCCTGACGGGAAATGGCGGCGTGTGACGGAAATTCTATTGCACCTGAGCGTAAAGTTCCAGTCGTTGGCAACATTGATTCTTCGTGGGAAGATCGGAGAGATGTTTGCCTCCGGATATCCCGAGGATCTGACACGCGATTCGAACCGACTGACAAAAGACGTAGGAGTTTTTTCTCCGAGCGTGAATTTATCTTGTAGAACAATGGTATCGGATGAACGAAGACTTTTTCTTTTCACCGAACTTCTTGAATCCGCGTGATATTCGTAATAAGCGAATTAACATTGTAAAGCACAGACGTACAATCCAGCCCGATATTGCGAATAACACAGCTGCGAAAATAAATGTAAAATACTGTAACCGTTACCGAGCATAATCGGAACGCAGTGTCCATAAAATATCAACTGCAAACAGCGCGTCCGTGATAAAGGCGATAAAACAAAACGAGAGAAGCGTGAACGTTGGAATATAATTAATCTCAATATAATATCCGTGCAATTTTCACGAAATAAACGAAGCCTAATATCGGTTTCGATATTCGTTCATAAATTATACGCCCGATATAGCCGTCCCGTTTTAAACGTAATATGCGCTGTTGAATCAAATGAAACATTTTCACATGCTAATTTCTACGGTACTCAAACACTCGGTCAAACAACATTTTCCAATTTCCACTTAAGAGGATACGCCGTACCATTGAAAAAGTAAGGCAAGTCACTTAAGAGAGCTTAAGCTTCGTACTTAATCGAATAATCTCAGCGGCATTAAGAGCTGTAGAAAGAATAAGAAAAAAAAAAAGAAAATAAAGGAACCAAGGAGCAAATGGATTTCAGTATTATAGACGTAGCACTGCTCCGCGAAAGATATTGCAAAAATAGAGGAGGAAGACGTCACGTCGTAAATATCAGATCGCGAATGTATAGAGTCTTCATGGAGGTAATAAATTTCACTTGAACTTTAGCACTGTGAACGGAAGCAGCATTACTTCTTCAGGAGCTAATTAGGTAAATGGAACAATAAGATTCAATGGCGGATGGGCAGGCAAACAGGCGGGCAAACGTTATTACAAGAAGAAGAAGTTGGCGTGGGAGGGAAGTAAAATTGCGACCTTACAGTGGCGTTTACGGTTATTGCGTGGCCCTTGATACGAGATAGCCTCAGATCTCCATGTATATCTATGTATATCACGAACCTGCATACCAGCGACAACCATCCACCCTTAGGAACTATTTCCTTTCTGGTAACCTTTCGCCCTTCTCCCTGAGGTTGTACGGAGTCTTCTCGACTTTTCGAAACACTTAACATAAACATCTCGAATACATTTGAGAGAATTTCGTGCCCAATGAAGTTTGCACGAAAGGAACAATACGTTCGGTCCCGGCCGGAAGACTCTTCCACCCTTGGATAAGGGAGGAAGATCTTTCCCTCTAGTGTTTCGTAAACTTGATGGAGCATTAGTTTATAGGGCAACGAGTTAGCTAGGAGGTACTCGGGCAAATTCCGCAAGTCAAAGAGAGAGAAAGAGAGAGAGAGAGAGTGAAAAGTAGAAAGCTCAAAATAATGGATGCTCGAAACTGGGTAACAAAACGCGCCCGAAAATCCTTTGATAATTTCGACCAGATTACAGGAAGGAGACTAAGCCTTACCTACCCTTTGTATTATTGCAGGGATGTTATTAAAATTTCATTCTATTCCTCCTTAATTAACGAGTTAACAACCGTCGACTAAAATATTCTTTCAAACGGTTCATGAGTCTCGATTGTTTCCCTTACTTTATTGTTTTCCCGGTGCGGAGGGTTGAAAAAATAAAAAGAAATAAAAACAAGTGCGTAGTCAAGTCCCATGGAATTTTTTGACACTGTTATACGAAAAATAAAGCGCATACCGAAATTCAAAGAGGTTAAATAGAATTTTTTAATAGAAATTAAATTAAAAAATTCCTCCAGAGTGCGCCAGTAACGGGTGTACTGTAAATAAACCGCGAGCCGTGTACTTCCTCTAGCGGGTCTGTCCTGCATCAACCAAAATTAAAAAGCTTTTGACCCTTTGTCTCCCCCCCTCCCCATTCTCTTATAGCCCCTTACTGCTACCCCCCTCCGCCCCCTTCGTCCCTCCCATCACCCCCTAAGCGACCAACGTTCCAAGCCGTAAACCTCGTCGGTTTATTAAGTAATTAAATCACTCGTGCTCTCTACCAACACAAATTAACTTTCTTATAACTAAGTAAAACTTGTTAAAAAAGTTTCCGAGGAATAATGGAGATTTTTGTTACGGCAAACGTACCAAGCATCACGGCACCTTAAGAGTAAACGACGTGGAGGATTATGTCGAGAGGAAATCTCATAACACGATAACTCTTAATTAATTTCATCAGGCTGCTTACCGCGGCGTGTGCGATCGAAGGGGAGTGATTAATTTTCAAAAGCCCTTTTTTTTCGACCCGAGGAAACTTTACCTCCTTTTCGGGATGAAAAAAAAAAACTCTTTCACAAAATTCACCCATCGGACCATCCACTTTAAAGTCATTTGTCACTGTCCCATCCGGTTTAGTTGCCACTGTTAATTATTTTAAGCAAAAGGCCAAGAGCCACTTACCTATAGATCTCACGGATAGCACACTTCCCAATCCTGCCATAGCCATTTATTAATTTCCAGTATCGATGCAAAATTTATCCGTAATTTCTTCAGGGAGCTCGTATAGACTCACCCGACGCGCATTTCCGGATCAGACAACTTTCCAGAAGTCTCCCTACGGAACGGACGTGTCTCTTGAAGTTAATGGTGACAATAAACTGTCATTCAAGAGAGCAGTCTCTGGAACACGTAGTCTCTCGCGACTCAACATTCCACCGTATAAGTAATTCTCTCGCGCCGAGGTCGTTCTTTTCAATCAGATTGAAATAAAAGTCGGCCGTGATGACTATCGCCAAGGAAGTAAAAGCTACGAATTAGTATCGGCCTTGCTCTCCATCTATCTTATTCTTTAATCGATACGTCTCGTCAAAACAGCTCGGTATAGCGCTGTCCCAGCAATTTAATGATTCGATGATAATATATAGATATATATACAATAATATCAGCAGAACGATTTTACATCGATAAAATAAAATATTTTAATCGACCTTTGTTATTTCCGTTTAACGATAAATCTAAAGTGACACGCTGGTTCGTATCTATGCAGGAGGGACGTTATGGCATCGAAAACAAAGGCAGGTAAATAGGGATCATTGATCGATTGAAAATCTACAGGATATACAAAGACCCTAATATACCAACCCAGATTGATCTTGAATTGACAGAAGGATCATAATGCGGTTTGCATCGGTCCTTTGCTATAATAGGAAACCCAATCGATTCTGCTCTCCGAGCTAGTGAACTACATTAACTATAACGTGGCGCAAGAGAGGAGTCCGATCAGTCATGGGAACTACAGTGTCTAATTAAGCTCGTGTTAAAATCCCAGCAGTAATCAGACCGACAAGTCATTTATCAGCTGAACTCCAGATGGGAATTTGGGAATGAGATGGCGATGCAGCCAGCGCTGTATACTCGGATGAGAACGAAGAAGGGTCGAGATTAGGTGCGTAGAGAAAAATATGATTTAACGTAGACGACTGGATACGTAGGGATAAAAGAGAGAGAGTGAGAAAGAGATAGTAAGAAGGGCGAGAGACAATCAGAGAAAATAATTAATAACGACCCATAGCAAAAGATAATTTTCTTCTTAAACTACACAGAGCACGCGAGAGTGATAAGGGGGGGGCGGGTGGAGGGAGGGAGGGGGTTATAGTTCGCGTTCGCTTCGTATAAAAATATCGTCGACGAAACGACTGAAATAATTGGCGCACTACGAATCAAAGGAAGCCGCGTCCGTAACGAGCAAGCCTTTATGTATCTCATAGACCATTTAATATTTTCACGTTGGTACTAAAATTCAAAACGTATCTTTGCCCATAACGAGTTTAAACGCTGCATATAAAAAGGTACGGTTCGTGGGCAACGTGTATACGTACAGCTACGTTATAGCCTAGTTCACTTTGATTGGCGAAACATGCTTTTGCAAATTATCGCACGTTACCCGATACAGGACGATCCTCGTTCCTCATCGATAATTGATTACTAATTGACTTTGACGTGCTGATATTCTAGGCCAGCGTCATTTCCATACGATATATATAGGGCGTGATGGGTATACCCATCGGAAGGGTTGTAGCGCCTATTAGAGACTATCGAGAATCGAAGGGCCTATTAGTTTGACATATACGCATATACAGTGCACGTCAATCGATTTCGCTGGTTTCCAATTTATTTGAATCTTAACCGTCCCCGTACTCAACAACATTGCACAATTTTCGAATTCTAGCAGTGGCTCGATGCTTGTCTAAACCGACGGGGTGAATATATACCCTGAAGTCACATGGGAAATACATGACCCATACATGGTACATACGTATGTGCTACATCTATTATACTATGTACATACGAACCGGCAGACATGGAGTATGAAGTTTGTCTATACCTCGATCACCCCCGAGCTTCCTATTTGAACGTCGGACCGAGCCGGTAAGGTCCCGCAGGTACTTTATACCCAGAGCAATGCAAATTAGTAACGTGCATAAGCATAAAAGGTGTCGCGGAATAATTTCGTTGATTACACGTGTCGCGCTAATTATTTCTCACGCCGAAGAGGGTGCGGCAACGAAATAGGTATGTGACTTTTCAAACAGAGAACAATAATGTATAATTCGTTCTCTCTCTCTCTCTCTCTCTCTCTCTCTCTCTCTCTCTCTCTCTCTCTCTCTCTCTCTCTCTCTCTCTCTC